>JANHFR010002888.1:49853-62509 GCA_032468015.1 Mimophis mahfalensis | reverse complement strand
GCACCCCCCCCCCCCCCCCCATACCTTTACTTGCCTGGGTTCTTCTGTTTTTGTGACCTAGTTTCAATTTGGGAGCTCGATCCTCTTTCATCCCCGGCATCCTCCTTTCACCTATATTTGTTTGTTTGTTTGTTTGTTTTTATTCACTCATGGTGACACAAGGTGGCTTACAGAATATAAACACATTTAAAACCATAAAACTAATTTTAAAAATCAAATAAATATAGTTTATTTATATAATTTATTTATTTATTTATTTATTTTATATAGGACTGAGGGGGGGGATGTATTGTTTTTAAGCTTGTTGTTGTTAGGGCTGGATTGGTTTAATAATTTTTAAACTTTTGTATTGGTTGTGTTTTAAGTGCCCTGTACACCGCCCTGAGTCCCTCCGGGAGAAGGGAGGTATATAAATTCTAATAAAAATAAAATAAATAAATAAATAGTACAATATAGCAAAATCATCCCCCACCCCTTGCCCCGGTAACAGATCACATGAGCCATTTAATGGCCTCCATCCCTCTCTGGGTTCCCCAGGCCCGCTGGCAGAATCAGGTGTTCAGCGGCTTCCAAGAGTATTAGAGTGGGGGGGGGCATTCTAATCTCTGAGGGAATGTTGTTCCAGAGAGAGGGTGCCACCATGGAGTAGGCCCTTCTTCTGGGTCTCACTAGGTGTATCTCCCTTGGGGATGGGACCCGCAGCATTCCCTGCCTCCCCTCTCTGATGGGTCAGGTAGATGTGACTGGCAAGAGATGGTCACTCGGATAACCTGGTCCCAAGCCATGAAAGGCTTTAAAGATGACAACCAGCACCTTGAATTGCACCTGGAAGCAAATCAGCAGCCAATGCAGGTCTCTCAGGAGAGGTGATTCATGTGCACACTGGGGTCTGTAGAAAACTACATGGGCTGCTGCATTTTGCACCAACTGGAGCTTCCAGATACTTTTCAGGGGCAGCCCCTTGTAGAGCATGTTGCAATAGTCAAGACGGGAAGTGACTATGGCATGAGTGACTGTGAGCAGGTATTGTTGGTCCAGGACAGGGTGTAACTGGCGCACAATACGCAGTTGCACAAAGACCCTCCTGGACACAACCCCCACCCACTCTTCAAGGAGAAGTTGTGAGTCCAGAAGAACCCCCAGATTATGCACAGGGACTGTTTGTAGTAGTGCCACCCCAACCAAGACCAAAGGTGGCAATTCTCCCTGAGCCAACGAACCCCAAACCAGAGCCACTCGGTCTTGCTAGGGTTGAGTTTCAACCTGTTGTTCTCCATCCAGCCCCTAACAGCTCCCAGGCACCGTGAGGGAGGACAGGGCTTCACTTAAACTCACCACAGGCTGAGTATCATCAGCATATTGGTGATACCTCAGTCCATGGTGACCGATGAACTCGCTCAGCAGCTTCATATAAATGTTGAACAGGAGCAGAAAGAGTACTGAGCCCTGTGAAACCCTGCAAAGTAGTGGGAGAGGGTTGGATCTCTCCCCTCCTATCAACACTGAATGACAGCAGCCAGGATAGCACAAGGCCTTCAACTCCTGTCCCCCGAGCCACTCCAGGAAAATGCCATGGTCGATGGTATTGAAAGCTGCCAAGAGGTCAAGTAGAGCAAGGGTGGATGCACTACCCCCTTCCCACTCCCACCAGGGATCATTCAAAAGTGCAACCAATGTTATTTTTGTCCCAAATCCAGGCCTGAATCTTGACTGGTAGGGGTCGAGATAATCTGTTTTATCCAGAAACCTCTGGAGCTGCCATGCAACCTTCTCAACAACCTTCCCCAAAAAGGGAAGATTGGAGATAGGTCAGAAATTATCCAACTGGGTAGAGTCAAGTGATGGCTTCTTAAGAAGAGGGCGGACCACAGCCTCCTTAAAGTGCTGGGGCACTGTCCCCTCCTGTAGGGAAGCATTAATCACCATAGAGTCCACCCGCCTGTCACTTCCTGCAAAGCTTTCACTAGCCAGGGAGGACATGGGTCCAAAACACAGGTGCCTGCGCGCATACTCCCTAGAATCCTGTCCACTTCCTTGGGAGCAACAGGGTCAAACTGTTCCCAAATAAGAGCAAGAACCTGCCTCAGGGGCTTCCACCAGAACTGCAACCACGCTGGCATCTGAGAACAGAGTTGAACAATTTTGTCTTTAGAAAATCTGCAAATTCCTCAGCATGCTCCTTCAGGTGGACCTCAATCACCTCCTTCCCCAGGAGGAGGCGACTCACCTTGAAGAGGGTTGCCGGGTGGTTATCTGCAGATGCAATTACTGTGGAGAAGTATTTACACTTCGCCACACAAATCGCCACGAGGTAGGCCCTAATAGCAACGCTTACCCGTGTTCAATCGTGTTTGTCCCTTATCTTCCACCAGCAGCACTCTAGAAGTCTCATGTTCCTCTGTATATCACAAGGCACAGAGAGGGCTCTGACATCAATTTGGATTCCCGATTCCTATTAATTAACCAGCATTACTGGTTGGTTGTCTCTTTTGATGTTTAATGTACACAATCCAGAATCATAGATGTTCATGTTGGGAGATCATATTAATTTATTGATCAGTCAAGCACACTTGTATCATTGTTTGCATGTAATAAAATAACCTTCCATGGCAACCTTCCAGAGACACAATTGTACATTAAGAAGGTCCTATTGCCTGAACTGCATACCGGTTGATATCTGCAAGGTCCTTAATTTCTACTGTTAAAAACAGAGATGGTCACTCAGTTGATTAAAACAATGTATATGATTTATTAAACTGTCATATAAAAACTCAAATAGTCACAGATGTATTTAATAAATTAAGCATTCCTTGAAATGGTGATCAAGTTTCTAATATCATTTTTGTATAAGATGAAGAATTCTTTTTAATGTCTGCATGCTTACTCTACAACCAATTTATTTAGAAAGCCATAAGCTGAGAATATGCATCTTATCAAGCAAGTACGTATCGGAGGCTGACATACCAACCTACTGTTCAGGCAAGCCCTGTAAGAATGGATACTTAGATTCTAGATCCCTGTTGCTTAAGACCTTCCTTTCTGTCAAGCATATAGCAGCTACTATAGTACTCTTAATCAAGACCTGTCCCACCCAACTGCATTTTTGTAATTGATAAAAATCAATTGTTTTATACTGTGGTATTCGTAACCACAACAAGGACCACCAGAGTAAATTCAATTGTCCTGATCAAAATGTGCATCCTTTTAAAATATTTTTTAATCCCTGCTGTTTTTCCAACTTCCTGGGGTGCTCTCAGAATTTTAGCCTATCGCTCTGCAAATTCTAGTGAATATATGAAGATCACTGGAATAGAGGCAATAGATGTCCTGATGGGGGGGAAATGAAAAGTCTTTATCAAATCTTTAACTAGGACAAAATTAAGTTCTAGGAAGGTAGATTTCTATTTAAGCAGAATGAAAAATTTAACAGCAAAAATTGTTAAAAAGTGAGCAAGCCTTACCTTTATTCCTGAGTTTATAAGAAGAACACAGAGATGCATTGTAGATGCTCAAAATCTGAATTACACAGGAAATGTATACCTATTTAAGTTTTAGAAGCTTCTCTCTTTTATTCTATTTTTAAGCGACTCATATTTCTACAAGCTACACATTCAAAATAAGAAATGAGGACTCACAATTTTGCATGCCTTTTAGAATATACCAAGTGTACCTTATGCTTCAAGTTAAAAACCACACACTACTACGCTACAAACTGAAATCTAGGATCCAATTCTGAGTCAAGTTCTAAGCACCTTTAGTCATCTTAAGCTTAAATCCATTTAAAGATATTGCTGGTATTCTAAAAGAGCAAAATGCTCTGAGTAAAGTTTAAAAGTCTGTCACTGAGCACTTTGTATTCAATAGCAAAGGCACAAAGAGACAGCTATCAGGAATTTGACTCTATTATCAATAGGTCAGTCCTACTGATGATTTAGTCGACACCATTTTGTAAAACCTTTTGTAATGATATTACAATCCAGTCTTAAATACTCTGACTGGCAAGAAGTTCCAACTAATAACAATATTAATTCTTTGGATGTATGTTTATTTACAAATAGCCTATAACATTGTTTCCAAAATTAACCATTTATTCTGAAAATGATACATTTTATTACTTTTTACCTGTAAATTATATTGTCAACCAAAAGTTACTGAATCTTTCATAATTTTTATTGAAAATTACTCCAAATTAAATGGAAATATTTTCATTTTCTGAATCATAATTTCTGTATCATTAAATCTGCACAATTCTGTACTATTGTTCTATCAACTGAAATACTTATCTTTATAAAGCAACCAGGGCACCAGAAAATAAACATAGCTCAGAATAAAACAAATTCTGCCATCTCCCTTCTTTTAGCTCCTGTATCCAAAGATGAAGAATTCTTTAGAATGGAAAATAAAAATCCTTCGTTAGCATAGAGACAATACATGGGATCTGCTTCTTTCCATGAAAGTCCGGTCTGTTTGAATAGGAACTGAATTCTGCAACTTTCCGATTTACACGTGTTAGGATCTGTATAAGTTCAAGTTTCTTAGCATATTGTTTCAACATTATACACAATGACTGTATAAACCAGGAACCATCTAAGGAATTCCTCCATGAGTAGTAGCCTAAGAGAAAGAAATCATATTGTTCAAGCAATAATTATAAAAACCAGCCATAGAATTATTTCTCCACAAAATTACACAATTATCAAACCAGCAGCATAGAATCCAATGGGAGCATCTAAAGCAGTATTCTGATATTTAGAATATTTGATCACATTCTACCCAAAATTATTTATGTATTTGACATGCCTCATTTCCCCTTTCCTTCCACCAATTCTTCCAAGTATATTTTCTTAGGGAAAATGGAAGAATGAAAGAAATAATCTCCATTTATTTCCAAAGATTTCAATAGAGATAATCCATTATAGTCATAAGTCAAAGACAACCTATAGACAAAACAAATTTAAGTTCCAATAATTCCAATATATCTATTCAAGATAAGGTTATAAACCTAATGGAATTTACACAAAAGCTGCATTTTCCATTCATTTATCTTACCTGGTGCAGTGGAATAAGCGTATAGGAAGTCTGCCTCTACAGGTATTTTTTGACACATTCTTTCATCTGAGCCACTGTCGGTTTCAATTCCAGAATCAAGTTCTGTTCCTCTACAAGCCTACCAAATACAAAACACATTACTAATGTTCCTCAGTAACACTGATGGGATATAAATGAGTGCATACAGAGTAGAGGTGAGCAATATTCGGATTTAAAGCAGAAAAAGTACTTTGGATCCAGCATGGATGCATTTCCTGTATCTCGCAGCAGCATCTTAAAAAGCCATGCCTTCTGCTGGTCTTACAAGACAGCTTCCTGGGTCCAGACAATTACCATGCAAGACCAGGAAAAGGCATGGCTTAATACCATATGAGCTGAGACTATGACCCTATGGACAAGGGACCTCTGATAATATAGCTCATGTCCTGCTTTACTGCATCTTCTATAAGGACTCGTGGACTCAATTAGGTAATATCTTACCTAATAAAATACCTGGTAATACTGATCTTTTTTTTACATGCAACTACTTGTCAGTTCTAAAAGCCTTTTCCTACTTTGCGACATCTCTGAATGAGTCTAGCTTTTGAACTGCCAGTCCTCTGCAGGGGAGGGAATAAACCGTCTTCACATTCTTGACTGGAGTCAAGGTCAGAAGAATTCTACTTCATTACTATTCCCAATTCAATGTGTCTGTTAGGAGGATAGGAAACATTTAGTCCTTTGAGGAAGTCTTCTTTTGTTGAAGGATTTCCATTTCTCTACTTTGTGTTTCTTATTACCTGGATAAAAAAGAGCTTTGGCTTCCCTCGCAGGGTTTTACATCTATCTCCTCTGAAGAGGCTGGTTAACATTTTCAGCTCTAGAGGGCCATCTGTGCCATAAATCAGTCCATCTTCTCCATGGCTTAGCAAGACACAAACAAAACTATTTCTCTTTCTATGATCATCCTTGGCAACTTAAAGAGAAGATGAACAATAATGTTTATATTGTGATCAGAAATTCCTGGATAACAATTTTCTTCAAATTAACCAAGAAAACTATATTTGTTCAAAGAATAAGACTTTTGAATGACAAGATATATTTGATCTGTAGAAGCAGAGAAACATTTTTAGTATAACAAACATTAAACATTATTTTATAAAACCAGAAAGTAACAAAATGATGGGAATTGAGTGAAACAAAACACCTTTGAACTCAACAAATTTTATTCTAAAATGTAGATTTGATTGGATTTGATAATACTAAGACTCTTCAAAACTCTATACTTTCTTACTGATAAGCCATACAATTCTCTTGACTCTAGGCATAAGTTTTACATTTCATTAAGAAGAATAGATAGTTCCCAACTTAAAATATTAAGTTGTTTTGTAATATACTTCAATACAACTGATAATGCATCATAAAATGACTACTCACTGTTTTGCAACACATCAATAATTTGTTTACATGAAAGATCATTATAAGTTTTCACATTATATCCCAATGTTCTGAAAGTGTCTAAAACAAGCGCTGCATCTGCATCTGTACCAGATCGAAGTGCCATTCCTTCATGTTAAAAAAAGGGGGAAAAAGTCGTAAGACATCTTGCATTTGGAAAACACTGTAATGCAGCAAGACTGTGAATATTACAGGCAGCATCTGCCCAGCTAGAGAATATATAAAATGTGAAATAACAGCTACAGTGGGACATTCTCAGACAGATCTCAAATCATACAAGGCCATGAAGGCAAACTGACAAGACCGAATTTCCAAGTATATTTACTCTTTAAGCCACTGAGAGTTGTGAATTTTAGGTGAGTGGCCAAACAAACAAACCCCTTCAGAAGAGTCTTTTTAGAATTTCATGGTGAGCATACAATGATCTGGGAGCTGGGAGGCCTTTGAGACATTGGAAAGAGAGGAGGATTCACTTAACATGCCTTTATTCCTACAAACTAGGAATGCTGTATCTGTGTGTGATGCCCTACTTTATATGAAGGTAGTTTAGTATTGAAGCCAGAATGGAATGGGCAGAGGCTTTTTTTCAGAAATGACTAGAATGTCTGAACTCATGGAAGTGGGGCACATGTGACTAACAGACACTGGGTGTAGCTGCGGCACCCTATAGACCAGTGATGGCGAACCTTTTTCTGTCTGCATGCCGAAAGTGCATACGCACACTCTTGCGTCCTTGTACTCGTAATGCAATGTCCACCCTGTTCCCAGACGACCCCTGTGCGCCCCTTGCACATGCATGCGCGACTCGAAATTTAATTACAGGTTTGGTGTTTGAAACTCCCCACCCATGCATGCCGCACGATCTCCAGAACCAAAAAACAGCTGAGCGGGGCTTCTGCACCAATCAGCTGAGTTTCAAACTCTGAACCACTTGTTAAATTTAGCTACCGGTTTGGTGTTTGAAACCCAGCTGATTGGCGCAGATGCGCTGCTCAGCTGTTTTTTGGCTCTGGGGATTGCGTGTACATGCAGGAGGAGAAGAGGAGGGATAGTATGCGCATGTGCACAAGATCCCCAGAGCCAAAAAACAGCTGATTGGTGCAGAAGCGCCAATCAGTTTAGTTTCAAACACCGAATCTGTAGCTAAATTTAGCTGTTGGTGCTCCCATGCCAATCAGCTGTTTTTCAGCTCTGGGGATCACACATGCATGCTAGGGGGAGAGGGGGATAGTATATGCATGCACAAGGGTCATGCGCGCATGTGTGTGGGAGGTTGTGTGGGCATGCGCAGTGGAGCTGAGCTGAGCTGACGACAGCAACATGGCTCCATGTGCCACTTTGGGCTTTGAACTTTCATGCATTACAAAGAATGGCTCTCTTCTCTTCTGCTTTCCTATGTATGTTAACTTTTTTGCCTTTTATTTACCATTTGATGTTTCTGTATTCATAACCTAAACGTTCCCTAGAGATGAACTGGGATATTGGAAATTTGCCCAAGACATCCCACTCATCACGAATATTCTTTTTGGGATCATGGGGAGGGGATATTAGGTATATTTAAGGTTGTGATCAGAAGCACATGCTTAACCACCCTTGTTGTGGCCCCGAGGGGAACAGAACAATATAATATAGGTTGATGTTCTTAGGAAATATAACTCCAAAGAATGCAGAAAGAATGCAGGTTCTAGGAAGTGTATTCAAAGAAAAGCATTTGACTGTTCCAAATAAATTACCTGCTTATATTTTAATTTTAATAAATAAAAATATATTTACCAGTGTCTGGAAGAAAATGTTTATTGTTGACCAGAATGCATATTCCCATTTCTGGACAGTCCATTCTATAACTTTCATCTGCTTGTATCACAGAATCAACAGACTTGCTAAAAGGAATGCTTTTCCTATGAAGAAACAAAACAATGTAAAGTTAATGTTGTCATTCAAATTATAAACAGAAGACCACAATATCTGATTCTATGCCTTTTATATGCACTGAGATATTATGAATGTTAAGAAAAAGGGTTGCTGGCACAAAAAATCACTAGTTACACAAATGACAAGGAATCAGATATTGAAGAATGAGGGAAATAATTATGCATTTCAAACTGATTTAGTGCAAAAAGATTAAGTTAGTTTATTTTTGATACATAAAAATCTCCTTGTACAACAAGGTACAAGGAGATAATATAAAAAGTGTCACTGTGTGATTTTGTCAGCCAAACTCCAAATATAAACAGTGAATATTAAGACTTCTTCTCCTTGCTGCTGAACTGTTATCTAGTTGCCATAGCGTTTCCCATGTGATCAAGCCATTGTTTACATTCTTTCATGTTTACACATTATCTGCGCATGTGTGAAGAAAGTTTAGTTTCTGTTTAGTTTGATTATTTTCTGTGTCTTCGTGCTGTACGCTGGCTGGTAAGCATCCGTATTTCTATTAATCATGTAGTTAGATTAGGAGTTTTCTTTTCTCTTCAATAAATCTTATTTAGAACTTTAACTCGGGTTTTACTTAATTAAATCATGTGCCAGTGTTTCTCATTATGGTCCATTGTACCTCTGATATTAAAAATCCTCCTCTAAGCAATGGGGGGCGGGGTGCAGGGTCGTTCTCTTAAGTCTAGATTTTAACCCTGACAAAAAGGAATGAGATATAGAAACTGTAATGTAAACAATAAGGCTGTGTGAATCCCAAAAATTCAGATGTGATTTGGACCTAGTACAAAAATGCACCTCTCTGTTATTCATTAAACAGCCTAACTTTTTCTAGCTTTCATGAAAGTTGAAAAAATGTTTGTTTTAAAAACTGACTTGTTAAAGGAACAGAATCTTTTTTAATGCTCATGTGAACATCTAAATGAAAGACAGTGTGCTTTAATGAACAAAGAGATGTTATATTTACATAAAATCCCAATAACTTCTTGTGATGAGTGTATACCAAAATTCAAGAAAATACAGCGAACTTTTAGTTATAAAACCTTAAGATACTGAACTAAGTTGCCATTAATTTGTAATTATCTGGTACTAATCATTTAATATACCATAAATTTTGGACCATAAGACTCACTTTTCCCCCCCCAAAGTTGGGGGGAAATGAGGGTGCGTCTTATGGTCTGAATGCTGTCCAACGTGCGCACGAGTGGGGGCAAGCCAAGCCGGCTTTCTCAGAATGACAGAGCTAAATATTTTAGTATACCGGTACTATTTGGTTCAGAATATTTTTTTTCTTGTTTTCCTGCTCTAAAAACTGGGTGCGTCTTATGGTCAGGTGCGTCTTATGGTCCGAAAAATACGGTATTTCTCTTATTTATTTATAAACTGGCACTTCCCAAAGTACCCAAACTTCCATACAGAATGTAAAGTAAGGGTGCTGTTACAATCTTCATAATTTTACCTCTGTTTGCTTTTACTATAGAATAATGATGAGTGGCAGGAAGTGCCCAATGAAACATTCACTGTTGACTGACACTCTCTTAGTTTGATGCCAGGCTCACTGTAGGAACTGGATGCAGTACAGATAACTATTACCTTTGGCTTAAATAGGTCACTGATTTCTCATAAACAAATTCTTTAACTAGAAAAATAACTGTAAACACACGCACACAACCCAAGAGACCTCCTTCCCCTCAAGAAGCCCTGCTTACCCTTCAGAACCAGATAAAGTCTTTGCATCTGTTACATTTTGTGGTGATTTCAGGACATGGTTTTTTTCTGCCATAGTTATTTCTGTATGTAAATAAAAGAAATATATAATTTTAGTTGTATAATTAAATAGTGAGCATCTTTTGCTTCATTCCACCTTAAAATGTAAGCTAGATACCCAACTCTGCCTTTTGTAAGACCAGTTTCTTCCTCCATGGATTTGGAACAGCATGCTATCCTGGATGGTTATTAGTTTCTCCTCTGGCATCCAGGTGAAGGGATGTTGGGAGGGTTCTTTGTTTTTAATCTGGTAAAACACCTCAAGTCACTTGTGTGAGATGGTGGTTATATACATGAATAATAAAGAAACTATACTTTAACAAAGCATCACAAACAGTATGTGATTTAGCAAAGTGTAACTTTGTAAATTCCTGCACATATGCTGCTATTATTATTATTATTATTATTATTATTATTATTATTATTATTATTATTATTATTATAGATTTATATACCGCCCTTCTCCTGAGGGACTCAGGCGGCTTACAACAATAAAAACACAGAGTAGAAAATTTTAAAAAGAATTAAATCAAATTATCTCAATAAATCAGTTAAAAAGCCAAAAATTTGAATCAATAATAAAATACATTAAAATCCCCATGTCAGTCCAGACCAGCTAGGTGAACACAACCAAGTCTTCAGATCATGACGGAAGGATCGGAGGTCAGGGGCTGTCTGGAGCTCCAGGGGTAGTTCGTTCCTGAGGGCGGACGCGCCCACAGAGAAGGCTTTCCCCTGGGAGTCGCCAGCTGACACTGTCTGGTTGACAGCACCCTGAAGAGGCCAACTGTAGGAGCACAAAGGGTGATGGGAGGTCGTTGCTGCCAGAAGGTGGTCCCGCAAATACCCTGGGCCTAAGCCATGTAGGGCTTTAAAGGTAATCACCAGCACCTTGAATCTCACCTGGAGGGCAACCAGAAGCCAATGCAGCTTTTGCAGGAGAGGTGTAACATGGGAGTATCGAGACACTACCATCACAACCCGTGCGGCCGCATTCTGCACCAGCTGAAGCCTCTGGGTGGTCAAGAGCAGCCCCATGTAGAGAGCATTGCAGTAGTCACTTAGTGGCAATAAAAACGGCAAAGCGTGCACACTATGCTGCTCTTATCGCGTCTGCAGATAATTCCTCGGCTGCCCTGTTTAGAGTGACCCGTTCCTTACTTAATGTGGAAACGCGGGAAGATCCTTTGCGGAGTAGGGCTAAGGAATTTGTCCAATATCTGCAGGATAAAATCACTCAGATTCGGGTAGGCTTGGACTCCGACTGGATGGTCTCTGAGGAGATGATGAGGACCAGTCTTGAGGATGCGATCTGGGACGAATTTGATCCTGTGACTCCTGATTATGTGGACAGGATTATGAGAAAACTGAGTGCTGCCACCTGTTTATTGGGCCCATGTCCCTCCTGGTTGGTTTCGACCTCTCGAGAGATTACACGAGGCTGGGTCCAGACGATTGTCAATGCCTCTTTGAGTGAGGGGTTCTTTCCGCCTGCTTTGAAAGAAGCGGTGGTGAGACCTCTCCTCAAGAAGCTGAACCTGGACCCAGCTGTATTGGCCAACTATCATCCAGTCTCCAAACTTCGGTTTGTGGCGCAGGCTGTAGAGAGTGTGGTAGCACGGCGGCTTCCACAATTCCTGGAGGAAGCAATTTATCTGGATCCGTATCAATCGGATTTCAGGCCCGGATACAGCACGGAAATGATATTAGTCATGTTGATGGATGATCTCTGGAGGGCTCGGGACAGGGGCTGTTCCTCTGTCCTGGTCCTATTAGATCTCTCAGCAGCTTTCAATACCATCGACCATGATATCCTACTGCAGCGACTCCGGGGACTGGGAGTGGGGGGCACTGTTTTACAATGGTTCTCCTCCTATCTCTCAGATTGTTCGCAGTTTGTATTGGCAGGAGGTCAGAGATCAACCCCGAGGCCGCTCACTTGTGGAGTACCTCAGGGGTCGGTTCTCTCACCCCTTCTGTTCAACATTTATATGAAACCGCTGGGCGAGATCATCCATCCATTTGGAGTACGGTATCATCAGTATGCTGATGATACCCAGCTTTACATCTCTACCCCGAACCAACCCAATGATGCCCTTGACGTGATGTCCCGGTGACTGGAGGCCATACAGACCTGGATGGGGACAAAGAGGCTCAGACTCAACCCTTCCAAGACTCAGTGGCTGTGGTTTCCGGCGCCCTGGTTTGATCAATATGTACCATCTCTGATGATTGTGGCAGAGACCCTGACCCCCACAGGGCTCGCAACTTAGGTGTCCTCCTGGATGTACGGCTGTCTTTAGAAGAACACCTTATGGCTGTCGCCAAGGGGGCTTTTTATCAGGTCTGCCTGATTTATTTTATTTATTTATTTATTAATCGAATTTATATGCTGCCCATCTCCCGCAGGACTCGGGGTGGCTTACAACATATTAAAAACACCAAATACAAATATTAAAAATAAATTAAAC
>JANHFR010002887.1:159180-172953 GCA_032468015.1 Mimophis mahfalensis | reverse complement strand
CCCAAGTCATTTTTGAGGAAATGGTAGTCAGAGAAACCTGCCTAGCCATTATGTCTCTCTTTAAAAGCTTACCTTCAGATTGGAGAGCTGGCCAAAGGTTTTGGAGCAGACATTGCATTCATACTTTATTTTGCCATTCTGTTTTTTCAAGGGATAAGGAAGGGTTTTATAACCAGTCATATTCCGCTTGCTCTTGATGAGATTTATGGCTTCTTCACTGCTGGTGGCAGCCAATACTGCCGAGGTAGGTTTTGGTTGCATGATGTGTTCAGAAATGGCTGCAGTGCCTGCAGTGGGTGACCCACTTGTGGGGCTACATGGCTTGTCTTTCATGCTGGCAGCAGCTCCTGTGATGGAAAAGGCACTGTTGTGTGCAGGAAACAGAAGGTCCCTTGGGTGATCCGACTGTAAGAGGTGACGGCTCCCATCTGTTGGCAAGGAACTCGGGAGGGTGGATGAGTTCAGGATATGAGGAGAAAGGTTTCCACCGCTGAAGAAGCTGCTATAAACAGGATACATCCTTGGGAAGAGATTGAAATTGTTGATGCTCATGCCATATGACGGTAATAGGAATTTGGGGTAGGGAAAGGGTTGTGAAAGATGGCTTGAGGGGGCATATCCAGAATATGACCCTAATCCTTCTGCATTATACAGTCCATTCAAGTAAGGATAAGGCTCCCTGTGCTCTTGAGTCACAGAAGCTAAGGGCGAAACCGTAACTCCTGGACTGCCGTGAGGGCTTGAACTTTTTAAACTTTGGTCTGGGCTACTTCTTGATGAAGGGCTTGGGGTTGTAGATGGCTGAATAGGTGAGTGAGCAAGGTAACTAGGTCTATCAATCCCATAAGCTAGGGAAACCTTCAGGTAGTCTTCTGGAATGTGAGGTCGGATGGGATAGACAGCTCGAGGATAGAAAGGCCTCCTTTCAGGACTACAATTTTTCCTTAAGACCTCTAAGTCTTTTTCTTGAGTATGTGGAACAACATGGCTATAGCACAAATCCCTTCCTCTAGGATGACTGGAGTCAGTTTTTAGGATTTCCTTCACACTATGTTCTCTTCTAGGAAGATTTTTCTGAAAAAGTTCATCTTTGTCACAGGTTTGTTGCTTTGGCTTATTGTGGCTTTGTGCTGAAATACAAGAACAAAACATAAGCAATGAGTGTGGGGTGCTTGGTACTCTCTGAACTTGCTTGTTTTCTTTCAATGAATATTTCAAGACACTTGATGGATTCATTTTGCAGTCTTATCAAAGTGAGGGCAGATAACCCTTGTCAACCATACACTTATTTGAAAACACTTTGAGCATTAACTTCTATCTTAAAAAAAGAATCAGTCTTGGGCTTTTGAAAATGAATAGCGCTCGGTGCAGCTCAAGGAAATAAAACTGCTAACTACTTATATTAAATTCTGGAAAATCTGTCAGTACTTCTACTTTCCTATTACATTTGTTCTCAACTCACATCATCTCTTTCTTAGTATGGGACTTAAATGCTTTAGTAAATAAATCCTGTATTCTTTAAAAATGATTCAAATAATATTTAATAGCAAATTTTCAAAAATTCTTTTGACAACAGCATGAACCTCTGATTCCTGATATATCTACATACAGTAGCTTCATTCTAATTTTGGATCATCATTCAGACAGTTCAATCGCATATCAGTCCGTAAGGAGAAGGGCGGCATAAAAATCAAATAAATAAGTAAATAAATAAATAAAATATCAAAATGTAGGAAGGAAGCATTTTTCTCGGCCCCAATATTATAACTTTCAGGAAATGGGATGAAAGTTCTTTCTACAAAGGAAACACTTTCTTTTGGAACTGATTATGTACCATCAAGTCAGTGTCGATTTTTAGCAACTGCATAAATAATTTTTCCTGCATGATTCTTTTGAGGTGTTATAATTGTTTGGCAATGTGCTAATCTCCTAGAGAGTCCTGAAGCTTTTTCAGCATCACGGTTAGTTTACAACACTTGATTATAAAAGCAACACAATAGCAATTCTCTTTTTTCTCTCTCTAGCGAGGGTTAGCACAGCAAGATAGCAACCTTACTTTTAACGTCCCTCTATTTTAACTGTGGCTTCAGAAGATATGGGTACACACATGTCGTGTCAGGTAGCTACATAATTTTTTCCTACCACACATATATTGCTGAAACACTGAGAGATGTGATGACGGGTCCCAGCTCCCTGAAGTGTGTATGTGGTGTGTATGTGGTGAGAAAAGAAGACATGTAGGCCTCTTCATATTCACCATTTTTAATACACACCTGCTTTTGCTATGATGGGTGAAGTGGTTTCTAGTTTTAAGCTTTAAGAAAAGACACACTGAGGTTGCGGTATTTTAATTAAAATGAAAAATAAAAGCCTTTTCAATTAGCACAAAATTTTCCCAAACTTTATTAATATTTTAAAAAGGTATAAAGTACAAAGTAGCAAAGGAAAAAAAGAGTTAAAAAGAAAGGAAAAGGAGTAAGAAGAAAAAAGCAAGATTGGGAATTGCAAACAAAAGGAGAAAAACTATTTAAAAAGTTAATTTATTTGAAACAGATAAAAATATAAAAATCAATTACCCTTTGAATAGAGTAAACCATAACACATGGTACTTCTGTCACCATAGACAAATCTAATCATCACAGCCCAAGGTTAAAATTTCAATTCTTTCAGTTTCTAGCAAAAAAATCCAGGAATGGTTTCCAAGTAGAAAGTCTTTTCTTTAACCAAAGCAGTCAATTTCACTATCTCTGCCAATTCCATGGCTGGCTAAATATGAGTTCTTCCATCTCTGGGCATATATAAGCCACATATAAAAACAAAGTTCCATTTAAAAGAAATGTTTCTCCATTCAAAAGTACATTCAATTTAAGAATTCTCTGGTTGTCTTTGGATCCAAAATGGATGCTTCATTTTGTTCCAAAGGTTGTTTTCCTTAGAAATGTCTCAACATGGGAAGTGGTTTTATTATGGAAGAACCAGTACCACTGCATTGTGTCTTGCAACAAAATATAAGGGAGTATTTTTTTTTAAATTTTCTCACTTTTTATACAAGAGCTCAAAGTAACATATAGAGGGTCCTATTTTTTTTCTTCAACAGCAATAATGTGAGCTATGCTAGGCTGGAACAGAAAATGACATGCCCAAAGTCTTCCAGTGACCTTCCATGGCTGAGGACAGAGAAGAATCCAAGTCTCTTTATTCCTAGCCTATTACCTCAACTACTTCACCATGGTGATTGTTGGAACTGAAATGGAAAAAACCTACTCAATGATGGGCACCGCTTTTCTGTTGCCCTTTACATAATCCCTAAGGCTGCTATGCTGGACTCGTGTAAGTCTCCAGGGGCAGCTCCCATGGTAGCTTTCTATAACTGCTGAAGAAGAAATTTAGGGTTCTTTTTTTTTTAAATCTTGAATGTGTAATTATAGACCTTTTTTTGAAAGTATCACACACAAGAATTTTAAAGGAATGTGCCATATTTTCCAGTTCAGATTTGGGATTGGCTGCCAGGCATGTATTTCTTGGCATATGCAGCTAACTTCTCAGTAATTTGTAAACTAGATACTACCTCTTCTGAATTTGAATTCTCCTATCCATTGGCCATGTTGGTAGAGGCTGACAGGAGCTGTAATTCCTACTATCTTCAAGTCATGAAGCTGCCCTCTCTGCATTAGTCCATTTCCCTAGAGCAGGGGTGTCAAACTTGCAGCCTGCGGGCCAGATGCGTAACTGGCCCTGCCCTGCTCGGTTTAATGAAAGGGGGAAAAATTGTGATACGTCATGTGACACCACCGTGATGCCACAAGTTTGACACCCCTGTCCCAGAGGCTCCTTTTTTTCATAGTTTCTTTCAATTGATTGGTTCTTCATTCAAAACACACAAAAAATGGCGTGACCAAATACATGGGAGAAAAAAAAACAGGAAAACTAAAGATTACTTTATTCTACTCTTTTATTATTTTTGTAGATCCAATACTAATGGCAAGGGAAAAGAAAATACTATTGGATAAAATCATAGGAAGCTGAGGAAAATACTATTGGTCTCATACTGGCCTAGTCTGCATACTTTTTAGAAACTGAAGTATAGGAGTTTGCTTCATTTAGAAAAGACTGCACATTCTATTTGCCCTCATATGGATTTTTATCTCTCTGAACATAAGTTCGACTTGCACAACTTATTTGATCTCCTTTTGATGGTGAGCAGATTAGGAAATGAGATTCATATGCCAGTTCTGATTTTTGCTGGGGGAAATAAGTCTAAAATTCATTCAAGCATCTCCTTGCACGTAAACTCTAATGCAGGGTATTAGAAATATAGAAACTGTATTAAAATCATTATAGATGTGGATGGCATTTTCTTGAAAAAAATGTGCTAAATTCAATCTATGGTATATTTCCCTCAGAAATCAAAGACAACTTCTTGTACTAACCCTACGTATATAGAGATATTAATGACTAATAGTATGTCAAAAATTGATACCAGTGTAGCCATGCATTGGTCAGTGAAAAAAGAAATACAAATACCAAGTGAATTATGTTTTCCTCAAATCTAGTTGCAAAAATCTTCTCATTTCTAATGCTATTAGCTGCCTGAGACATTTTAATTCTCTCCCCTGAGACCTCAAAAAATAGCTGTGAGTCTATAGTGTCATTTCCAGAGTAAATGCTGATCAACATTTTGAGTGATTAATTTTAATAATGCTGATTCACATTTTTGTTCTAAATAAAATGGCTGTTTGCCAGAAGAGAACCTCAGAGTTCTACTCCTACCCCGACAACAGATGCTAGAATGAAGGCTATTATTTAAAATTTCATTAGTTCAAATGCTATTCCTAAATGTGTCACATATTATTGAGAAGATCATTATTAGGCCATCAGAATGAAAAGCTTTTCTAGGCTGTTCCTTCCCAGAAAGTGACAGATTCACAAATAGGTTGGTCCCCCATTACATCCCCTTTAAAATCAGTCTAAGTCAATGACAACTAGATGCCAGAGATTTTTATAAATTAATTATATGTTATATAATGAAATGTGCTTTTTTATTCCGAATTTTACCACTAATCAATTTCATTAGCTACACTTCAGTTCTGTTATGAAAAAAGATTTTAAGCTACAGAATTTAGTGTGTTAACATGTTTACTATTATACATATTGGTAATATTTCATCTGCTCAAACCTTAGCTGATTCCTCAAAACCTAAGCATGCCTTGGTTTGAACTTGGATGACAAATTACCTCATAACTGCAGAGATGCAAGAAGTCAAAAGAAAAAAAAATGATATCCCAGAAGTCAACAAAGCTTCATCTGTGTTATTTATGGGGGGGGATTAATGGGGGGAGGTGTTGACCCCCTCAGAGAGGGCTCGCAATTTGGGTGTCCTGGATTCACAGCTTAATTTAGAAGACCACCTGACTGCCGTGACCAGGGGGACCTTTGGCCAGGTTTGTCTAGTGCACCAATTGTGTCCTTTTTGGGCCGAGATGCCCTACGCGCAATCACTCACACCCTCATCACCTCACAGTTGGACTACTTCAATGCTCTCTACATGGGGCTGACTTTGAAAAATGCTGCTGGGAGGGGGGGCGCAAAAAGCCCAATAAAGCAGGCATATAATAAAGAATGAAGGCTATTGCTAAGCACATTGAATTGTGCTTAAAGATTGTAAGTCACCCTGAGTCTCTGGAGAAGGGCGGCATATAAATTGCATTTTAAAAAGAAGTGATAAAAGCAACATGATTCAGGAAGAGTCTACTTGTGTCTACATCATCTTTCATGCATATTTTAAAATTTCCAAGAATATTTTTTTCCAATCTCAATCAGCAATTTCTTAGGTTGTTGCAGCAACATTATATAGATTCATTTATCTTCTATACTGTATTGAAGAAAAATAATGTATTTTTAATTGGTGCCAACTTCCTAAGTAAGCAAATATTTTCTTTTTTCTTGAAGTGAGTTCCACTGCACAATTCTAGGATTATTTTTTATTTCCTATTTAACCTATAGCCCTGGTATCTCCTTGTATAGGAAGTCCTCGCTTAGAGACTACAGTTGGAACTGGCTAAGTGATGTGGTTGCTAAATAGTGGAAGTAAAAGTATTTTCACTGAACCAGCATTGAAACCAAATTCTACCTGCAGAGTTTGAAAATATCAACAAGCCAATCCTATACATGTCTACTCAGCAGTAAGTCCCACCACATTCAGTGAAATTTATTCCATCTCAGATTGTGGTGAATATCTTTTTTTTTTGTTAATACCTGAAAATATTAGGTGTTTCTTTTATTAAGACAGCAATTTATAAAATTTTGTGATGTAAATCAATAACTAACATAAAAATATAGATAGGTGTGAATTCAAGACATTACAAAGTGTGATGTAAAGTGAAAGCACTGTTTTTCTTAATAACAAAATTATATCAGCTCCTTCAAACATTAGGTGACTTTTCCAAGCAAATAAACCAACCATTAAAATTATATAAAACAACCAGTCTTAAAATGATAAAGCTCACCAGGAATTTGAATTCCTACCATTGAGATTTTGGAATGGTATTCTTTTCTTTCTCATTTTTCACCTGTGGCTTTATCATAAAGTTGGGGTTTCCTCTCCTCACCTGGCTAGGGTTATTAATATAAACATAATCTCAACAGCAGCACACGAATGTTCAGATTAAGCTCTGAAACAGCCTTATAACCGGATGTTCAGCCAACAGTAGAGCTACATTTTTGTCTTCTTAAATGGGGTTACTCTGAGTTGTGTTGTTTTTAATTAAGAAATGAACATTTCCTGTTTAAGATGTCTTCTCCTGCAATCATATTTGAACCCCGAGGTTCATCATTCCTATGAGGATTCATACCCATGATCAACATTGCAGCGACAAAAGATATTTCTTTACAAGGGAGTAAATCTAAATTACTTACTATTCAACATCACTAAGTCTCCAGTGGAAGGATAATGCAATCTATCTGCAAAGTCCTGACAATACCAGACAAGCAACTCCTGGCCAGGAGGAATAGGCTTGATGGTGTAGAAGTAGATGTTCATGCCGTTCTGGCATGCAGCCAAGTTCTGCTCCTGAACTGAGTGGGCTGGATTCACATAACGCATCCAGTTGCTTTTTTCTTCATTAAATCCATCAATGAAATGGAGAAATTCATCACCAGAATAGATCTACAGGAAAGGAAGAATATATACATATGGAATATAGAAATGATAAAGCCTTAATGACAGTTAAATATGTTATTTATTTTAAAAAATCCTCTTCTTATTTATATGAGATGATCATAAATATAGGAAACAAAACACCCCAAACAGTATTTGGTCCTAATTAAATGCTTTTTTATCCTTTTGTAGTTACTGCTTAGTTTTGTTGCAGTTTTTAATTGAAGTCTGTAAATATTCAATGTTTCTGATTTAAAACGCTGCCTGTCCTGTCAAAAAAAGTATTCACTTAAAGTTGATTATATCTCCATAGAGATGCTATGAGTCAATGTTGCAAAGGCCAATTCATTTAATTATGTTCCAGTCAAATATTTTTCTATCTCTTCTGCCTTTCTCTTTGTGATTTTCTACCATCACCACAGATTTAAGAAACACCAGGTTTATTCAGATATACCCTCACACCACAAGTCCTAAAATAGCACCAGATCATATTTAGAAGACATCTCTTTTGTACAAAAACTGGGTGGTGTAAAGTGTATTATATTACGGTAGTAGGTATATAACCGAAAGGAAACATGGAGGCAAGACTGATCTAATAATAAGTGAAATGCTTTCTTCTCTAAATAAGAACATTAGGAAAATATAATTCTACAGCAGGTGACAGGACAAATAATGGGATTTGAAGCATGCTTCTTTTCAAAGTGCCTCTAAGATTATGAAAATGAGCAAAGAAAGGTCCTGTTGAAACTTGAACCATACACTGAATAACTGTTGCTCTCCGAAGTAATTATTTTAGAGTTGGGGGGGGGGGAAGAGAAAAGATTATTAACTGGAACCAAAAAGGTTTTTATATATTTCCATTGAGAAATACTTCACTCTTTTTTTGTCTTGTTCCCATAGGCTTTGGGCAAATGGCAAATATATACTTCTGGTTTCATTTTTACCTCAACTGTTAGACCTGAGGTAAAGTAATCAGGTAATTTCCAGAAGGACACTCAGTTGAAATGTCATGGCTAAGAAAGGATTTGAGTTTGGGTTTGCTCATATCAAAATGTAAAAACTGCTTCAGTTCCTTCTGTGTTTTTTTTAATAGGCATTTTTGTTTGAATGTTGTTTGATGTAAGAATATACTGAGAAGTCATTAAAAAAAAAGAAGTAGCAACAAAACCAGCCTTTTAACACACACAGTAAATACCAGAATCACTTTCTTACTTCCTGTCATTTGAGGCTGAGGAAATACATGTGACCTCATCAAAGAAGCCTGAGAGATTTTGCGGTGTTTTTGTTATGACAAAGATGGAACAAAGACTCATGAATTATGCTCTCTCTCTCTCTTAAAAAAAAGGTTGTTAGCTCCAATTTGCAAACTTCCAGGAACTCAGCAGTTCCAGTGATATGCACCAATGTTACAGGGAAGACCCCATTTTTCAAATTTAAAGGAAAGGCCTTCCAGTCACATTCCAAAGCGAATGTAATTTATTATATGCTTCATCACTACACATATGCTGTGCACTGAGACTGCTGTAAAACTATTCTGCTGCCTCATCTAATGGTCATGAATCAAAAAAGTTAAAATGTGCTGAGTCATACTGCCACAATTACAAGAAATGACATCACCTTGGTGCTTGCACAACATATCCATTCTTTTTCTTTCTAAAAGGTATGCATTTTATGGAACCCAAATAAGATATGCCCTTGCCTGCCAGACACGTCTTTTTACATGACATGCTGGAAATTATCTTCAAGTTTCCTTTGCATCTACACGGCTGTTTTCAGGCACTGAGGAAAGAACCTTTTCTAAGAATCCCAGGCAGAGTGAATCAGAAGATTCAACCCCAGTACTTATCAAGATTTTTCAAAATGCAAGTACTGTAATGTGTGTAACGTGTGTGATGTTGTGTCACATCCTGTTAGGTAGTCAGAATTCTTTTCCAAGAGTTGCTGAATAATTGCAGAGCTCAACTGCAGGCTTTCCTAATCTGTTTCCCTGCAGATGAGTCTGACTAAAGTCCCCATTGTTCCCAGCCAAAATGGATCAGAGAAATCAGAGTCTGGTACATCGAAAGGGCCCAAGTTGTCCTCTTCCCTAACAATTAACAATTAAGAGGAGCATGTATATTTTCTTCCATGATGAGAATTTGAAAAACTGTCAGTATAAAGATTCAATTAAGAAAATCAATTACATCTAGACTGATGACACATCTACCTCATTGAACTACTAAAAGTGAATGAGAACAATTGACCAAAATACTGTAAATTTTGGACCATAAGACTCACTTTCCCCCCCAAAAAAGTGTGTGTGTGGGGGGAATGAGGGTGCGTCTTATGGTCCGAATGCTGTCCAGTGCATGCACGAGTGGGGGCAAGCACTCTCAGAACCTCAGAGCTAAATATTTTAGTATACTGGTACTATTTGGTTCAGAATATTTTTTTCTTGTTTTCCTGCTCTAAAAACTGGGTGCGCCTTATGGTCAGGTGCATCTTATGGTCCGAAAAATACGGGTAGATGTTTCTACTCTCGTCTTCCAAATGGATAACTTACACAGGGAAGCAAAGATGACACGGCCTTAAGTTGCAAGCTTCCATCTTGGTTATTCTGTTTTTGTAATGCAGTATTGCAATGAAGCTAGCAGTCACTGAGTCATACTCACAGTTGATCATTTTTTGCTGAATCCGGAGCTAGATGTCTTATGCATACCTATACCATAATAAAACTTAGGCAAGATGAAACCTTGCAGCTTCAATTCTTCATCTGAGAAACAAAATTTTGTTCTTCCCATAGGGTTGCTGTAAGACAGGGGTGTCAAACTCATGTCATCACAGCGGCATCACATACTGGGACTTTTCCCACCCTTTGCTAAACTGGGCATGGATGTGGCCAGCACGTAACGCATCTGGCCCATGAGCCGGGAGTTTGACAGCCCTGCTGTAAGAGAACACACAATTAATATAATAAAGGATTTGGGGTTTTTTCTAATGCTATGCTAATTAGAGATCTAGTTTGGTCTAGTGGTCAAGGCACCAGGCTAGAAACTAGGAGGCATATTAGGTATGTTCCTGCCTTGATTTGTTTATCAAAAATTAATAAAGGCAGGATGTAAATAAATATCAAACACAGCATTCTGGTCTATATAAGGAGTTAAGATATAATTGAAATTGTGGAAGAAAAAGTGAATGATACAATGTATCATATCCAAGTGTCCAAGTCTTCTTCCTTCCAAATCTCATACTTTATGACAAATTTAGTTCATGCTATCTCATCCAATATTTATACTTCAGGATGAGAGTACAAGAAATTTATTTAGCTTAAATTATTGGGTGGTGATAAGGTGGGAGTAGGACACAGGGTCTCTTAGTTTCTAGCCTGGTGCCTTGATCTCTAGACCAAACTGGATCTCAAATTAGCATAACATTAGGAAAAAAAAAACAAATCCTATATCATATTAATTGTGTGTTTTCTTACAGCATGGGAAGAAACACTTTTGTTTCTCAAATAAAGAATTGAAGCTGTGAGATGTCATCTTGCCTAGTTTTATTATGCTATAGGTATGCATAATAAACATAGGATCTAGCAAAAATTCTCATAATATCAACAACCTAGGGTTTTTTATTAAAAAAAATTCATGTACATGCCTTGTGGAATGACTAATCAAAAAGATGTGTTCCCCTCATTTTGTTAATTAACACTGTAGTAACTCAGTTACTATAAGCACTAATTTAAGTATTTATCTTAAATTCCCTCCATTCTGTGAGCAGAAGGAATAGCATTACATTTGTGAGATTAATCTCCTGATTTTGGAAGTGAACTCTCAGGTTTGTTTGTTTGTTTGTTTATTTATTTATTTATTCGAATTTAGATGCCGCCCTACTCCCGGAGGACTCAGGGCAGCTTACAACATAATAAAACAATAAATACAAGGACAATTAAAAATAAATTAGATCAAAATTCGATTAAACTAAGAATTTAAAACACCAATTAAAAGTTTAAAAACGATGCCCCCTCAGGTTAGACCAGCTTGCTGAAAAAGCCAGGTCTTCAAGGTGCGACGGAAGGATCTTAAGTCCAGGATGGTCCTAATGTCCGGGGTCAGCTCGTTCCGTAGGGTGGGCCTTCTAGAAGGCTCTCCCCCTGGGGGCCACCAGCCGACATTTTTTGGCCGACGGCACCCTGAGGAGGCCAACTCTATGGGAGCGAACTGGTCGGTGGGAAGTTACTGACGGCAGAAGGCGGTCCTGTTGATATCCTGGCCTTTTAAAGGAGGACGTCTGAGAGAAACTGCTCTATAATATGCATCCCAATTTTAGTCTTTCCTCCTGAAAGTTGGTGGGTTGAAGTAACCAAGACACAAAAGGATTACTATTGGCTGTTCTATTCTCCTAAGAACAGGACTACAGTCACATCATTACTAAATACGGCTATACTACTAATTCATCATTTAGCTCAAGCGGTTCAAATAATGACAATATTGTTTCACTGATAACACATTTAACATTTTGTAATACTTTTATATAAAGTCATTTTCCTTGCTTACCCTCCAGAAATACTTTCTGTTTGCATCCTTAGGAACGGTGTCACTGGTATAGATTTCACCAACCAATGGTCCAAAGCGTGTTCCTTTGGGGATAATATCTTTGCTAATAACTCCAATAACCTGAAAGAAAGGGAGTTGGATTATGTTAAGAATAAATGCATTGAAAAACACATAGTTTAAAACACTACGCTGGTATAAAATATGGTGATTCAAAAAGCAATTATACGTATTGTTTGTCTATTCACTGTATTACTATGAACCGCATATGTTCCCTTCTTCTGTACTTAGAACATTTCAGCAATGAGTTGACACTGTTGTAGAAGGAAGTACTTAAAATATGAATAATGTTCATAAAGATTAATTAGCCCTGTTTTTGTGCAAATATCTAGATAAGGCAGTATACAATTTAATTGTAATTCATTATCACATAACTAAATTACAATAAATTCACTTTGAAAAATGCACCATAAAGCCAGTTTAGTCTAGTGGTCTAGAAGCGGAAAAAATGTGCGTTCTAGTTCTTGCTTAATGAACATCATTTAGTGACTGTTTGAAGCTCCGAAGTTGTGTCCTGACTTCACTAAAGGAGAAAACGTACATGCAATTGGCCAGATTAAGTGTGGACAGCCAATGTTGTTTTGGGCAGGGCTTGCCAGAGGTGTTGGGCAGGTATACGCATGTCATGAAAGCCGCATTTTGAGAGTAACATATTTACAGCAAGGCTTGTATAGGTTATCCTCAACTTACAACCATCCATTCAAGGTAACAAAAGAACTGAAAAAAATGACTTATGACCCTTTTCCACACTTACAACTGTTGCAACATCCCCACAGTCATCTGATCAAAATTCAGTTGTTAAGTGAATCATGCAGTCATTAAAATGAATCCTGCTCCCCCCATTGACTTTACTTGCTGGGATGCAAAGGGCGTTTGCATGAACCCATGTTGCTTCAGCTGTCATAAATACATGCCAAGCATCCAAATTTTGATCACGTGACTGTGGGGAATGCGGTGATGGTTTTAGGTGTAAGTCACTTTTTTCAGTGCTATTGTGACTTCGAATGATTGCTAGATGAATGCTTGTAAGTTGAGACTATTTGTACCTTACTAGCTGACATTAGAATCACTTTAGAATTAGAAAGTGATTAGAATACGTTACTATCCGAGACAGGGAGACAGATGTATATTATAATCTGAAACAGTACTTATTAAGGGACAACCACTTATAATATCTCTCATATGCTTATTGTGGATTTAACCAAGGACCCACAACTTTATGGTGTAAAATATATTGGCTGTTGAAGTTCCTCTTTGCCACTAATTATATCATGGACTATTTGAGTATCTTGTTACATACTGGGGATTTCCTCCCTTCCTCTCACCTCCTCCACTAAGTCCGCTAAATTTTAATTTGCTTTGAATATTATATAAACAACAGAGTAACTTTGTAAACCAGGAACCATGAATAAGGACTTTTTGAAACTGATGTCTGTAACTTAAATGGAAAGTGGGGGATGAAAAGAATACGTTTGTTCCACAGACTTAGTAAACATTCATGTTCAAGCTAATGAGTCATGCTATTCTCACACTATTGACTACTTTCATTATACCTAATAAAATAATAAAAGGATATAACTGCATTATGGATCCATCACACTTAACTTTGAAAATAAGGGTAATAATTAAACCAAGACACCATAGTACCTCCTCCTTTTTCTTGAGTTTATATATATATGTTGTAGAACTTCATTAATATCTAATATAATATTACTTGTGTTTAGGAGAAAGATTATTCATTCAAGTTAGGGTATGAGTAAGATTTAACTTTTATTCCCCTCATTATAAACATCTGATTTTTGCTGTTCATCTTTTAGAACAAACACATATTAGCATTCTATGTAGTATCTGGAAGATTAAAAAAATACGTATCTAGCTACAACCAACACTTCAGAATCGATCAGATTTTGCCAGTCCTGAACAGGAGAGTTTCTCAGTACTGAAAGAATAAAAATTAAAAACTCTAGTACAGAGGTGTCAAACTCAATTTCACTGAGGGCCACATCAGGGTTGTGTTTGACCTGGGGG
>JANHFR010002887.1:148339-159080 GCA_032468015.1 Mimophis mahfalensis | reverse complement strand
AAATGGAGCTCAGAGGGGTTCCATTTTACTGGCAGAGGGTTGCAGGAGGCCATCGTGGCCAAAAATGGAACTCATGAGCCCCCCAAGCTCTCTTTTTGCTGGCAGAGGTCTGCAGGAGGCTATTGCAGTTGAAAATGGAGCCTGGGAAGACTGCACATGGCCCTGCCAAGCTCCCTTTTCACTGACAGAGGCACTGCAGGCCGGTTCTTCACTGTTTCCAGGGCAGCCCTGCAGGCCAGATTTAAGCACCCCATGGGCCGGATCTGACCCACAGGCCTTGAGTTTGACACCCCTGCCCTAGTATAAGATTCTAGACACTAAGGTTCACTTGAACATAGCCAATTTTCTTATCACTACAGCTTTTTCTCTTGATTTGTTTGCAGTATTTCCGCCCCCCCCCCCCCGCGCCCACTTTTAAAGAAAACAGCAGGTCTCACAGCGTGAAAAAGTTTGAAACCCCCTACTATACCAAATAAGCTCAAAGTTTTCTAGTAGTTGCAGTTTTCAAATGTGTTGAAACTTCACAGAAAGCTATAACTTCCAGTATTATTTGTAGCAGAAAGGAATGGATGCTGAATTAGTTTAAATTTGCAAAAGGAAAAAAAAAATACTGACAAAGTAGTAGCACAAATACCTAGGATTTGGCTTGACATCAATTTTTTTAATGAGCCTGAAGCAATTCTTGATATTTTCCCCTAAACTTTAACAAATTCAAACCAGTTGTGTATCTTTTAAAAACAAGTAGAAACAAATAGGGACATGCCTAATGGCAGTGTTTATTTTTACCACTCTTAAGCATTTTTCATAGAGGTGAAAAAGGCAGATGTTCTTCTGGCTTTTCCCCATCTGACTTAATTTACATTCTGTTACAGCTGTCAGGAGAAGTTTATAGCCACTATCAGAATTAAACTGAAGTCTGGCTGTTTTTGCTTTTCAAAGTTATAAGAGATGCACTCTCCCTTACATTTTAATTTAAAGATACGTTGAAGTTTTCAAAGTGTCTAAGAATCATTATGATTTGGCAACTGTCAAATGAAAACAGTTGGGGGATTTTTGTATAATCATTCAAAGCATGCCCAAACAATGTTTTGAGCAAGGTCTTTAGAAATAATTTAGTATGATATATTAGTTATCCTCATTAAGTATGTGTGTATAGGGATGGGATGAGTGTATGTGAGGGGTGGTGGTGGAATGGTTTTGTTTAATGGTATCAAGAACGAAAGCAACACAGGGGACTGTTTGCAATATTTAACCAAGCTGTAGAGTAATATTTATTAATTCCAGAGATTTCATTTGGCTAAGTTTCATATTCAGATAATGATTAATAAAAATTGCACAGGGTTCCCAGTTATTTTTAAATACTGCATGAAAGTTTTACAAATTGCAAGTTACTATCAGCAGAGGAAAGGGAAGAATGAGGCACCAAAACTGGGAAATGCTGCATCCTATTGTCCATCATAATTAGCAACTCTCAAGTCTTCATTCCAACATTACAGTTCCATAAAAACTGCAGTGTTAGTCTGTAGCAGAAAAACAAAACAAAACATAGCCTCATGGAACCTTAAAAAATAAATGGATGACCAAGTTTTCATATACATCTCATTAGATGCATGAAGTATCATCCTGAATAAATTACAGCTATTATCAAGGATTGGATACACTGGAAGAATCACATTCTTTGAGGAGGAAAAGGTAAGTGCAATCAGGGATGAGAATATATGCATCAGAATTGCAGTTATTTAGGTTTCCTCATGCATATAACTAGCCTTTGCTGAATTAATATCCTCCACAGAAAGGATCTTAGTGGCTATCTTCTTAGTGTTACTATGTGTTACATTTAAATTTATTCTAAAGAGCACATGAATTTTCTGAATGTGTGAATGAGATACGACGCTGTTACCAATAATTATTTACTGTAGAATGGTTGCACAAAAGTTATATTTTCAGGATTTAACTATAATGGCCCCAGATAATATGATATATTATAGAGAAACTCTATAGAATTCCAGCTTTGAGCCACAAATCAGGAAATTAAAATTCACCATATTTTCATAAAGAAGATGTATCATTATGAACTGGTAGTATAGCACTTAAAAAAAATACTGGTAACCATAATGTTAAAATATACCCATCTTTAAAAAATAAAACTACAAATCAAAAAGGAATGTAAATTAAGCCTTGTTGAATTTTGAGAGACACAAAGTGATGTTTCAGATTTGTCCGCTAGGTGTCCTTAAGCACATCTGCTTTGGAATAATGCTGTTCTAACACCACAAATTCTACACTAACTAATGGGGATAGCTAACAGACTTTCTGAACTGTAGATCTCTGACAAAGGAACTGTGATGACAAAGGGATATATTGCCTGTGTTTTAAAACTAAATAGAAAAGTTTCTCCTGGTGCTATGATAAGCACAATTGTTAGACTGTTCTCCCCCTCTTCAGTTATAACAATTATAGGAAGTATTTAATTCACAAAATTACTAGTTCTATTATTATATGGAGGTTACTTATGGAATATAAACTATAGTCATGTGTCACTAAAGGGTAAGACCCTTATGTTTCTTGTTCATATAAAATCCTCAAAATTGGCCTACTGAAAATGGACTACTGGAAAGCAAGACACAGCAAAGTGTCTCTTTCTACATTTTTTTTAAAGCAAGATTTCAAGTATTACAATACATTCTTATGCATTAAAATACAATTTCAATGTGTTACTAGTGCTTTAGGTATAAAGTTACAGAATTGCTTTTATATTATGCTACTCTGGTATGATCCTTAAATTTCAGATTATGGACTAAACCCTGTCAATTGTCCTACAATCAGTTCCTTCTGATGGAAGCAACTTTGTTTTTCTTCATGGGAATGCACACTAGAATTTGACAGAGGGAACTTAGTCCTATTAATTTTCCTGAACATTAGTTTTATCCTGAACAGGCTATTATCCTTCCTGAATTAAACACAAATAAATTATCAGGGAACTCTTTTTTAAAAAAGGTCACCAATTGTTGTATCCCTTATATTCTATAAGTGAATATCAATATATTCGTATTGAAATATCTTTCCCCTTTCGTGTTTTATCTGTATACAGAAGCCACTTCTTTTGATACTTTCTGGGCATCAGCACCTTTTCTCTGTAACATTTTGTCTGTCACTTCATACAGCCCATGAAGATTTTATGTAAGTACCAGTGCTCTATATCGTTCTCTAATACTTATTATTAACTTATTAAAATGACCCTTCATAAGACACAGGCTGAATGTAGATAAAAGACCCAAGGTATTATTTCTTTTAATGGGCATTAATATCACTAGCACAAATAGCTTAATCAAATAATAATAATACCCACAGAATAACAGAGCTGGAAGGGACCTTGGAGGTCTTCTAGTCCAGCCCCCTGCTCAAGCAGGAAACCCTATACCATTCCAGACAAGTGGATGTCAGGTCTCTTTGTAAAAGCTTTCAGTGATGGAGCACTCACAACTTCAGAAATAATAATAAATAAAAAATAAACCGAACCCGGATTGATGTCTATGGGAAATAATTATTAGAAATGCCTGTTAGCTTAACCTCCACTTCCCTACTTCCATGATGTGTTGTTCACTTAAGCTTTTGACTGGAACAATACCCAATTTCTTTTGTTTTCAACAACACTTGAGAGAATAATGCACTGAAGAGAGTTTACATCCTACAATTTATTCTTTTTTAAAAGGGTGGAGTGAGAGATAATGTTTTCCTGTTGCTTCCTTCTTACATGAACATAGCAACAACATCTGCAAGATATTCAAGTGATAAATATCTATTTATAATGGGTTAGTATACAATTTGGTTAAATGTTTAGTTTAATTTTTCTGTGAACTACCATAATCTTATTATTGGCTGGAAAGGTGACTTAATTTTAAAAGAGCAAACCAATAAATATTGAAGTATAATTCTCTTCAAGTACAGCTAATAAAGAGCAGTATCTTTTGTGGGTCTAAGTACCAGTTCGTACAAAAATACAGCATCTAGATTACTTCATGGAATCAGTCCTATGGAACACAACCACCCTTTAAAAATATTATTTTCTGAAATCTAAAAGTTTTTGATCTGTAATCGCTAAAAAACTGAGACTAGGCATAAAAGCACGTTTTTCTTCCCAGAAGCCCAAAGAGAAATTAAAATCTGTGGTAGAGATTCTTCTGTAGATCTCTACCAAAGGAGCTTGACATGGTCTCCTCTGCTGTGATTTGTTGCACTAGAATGGACACTTCCCTGATACCAACCTTCCCATCTGGCCAGTATATATCCTATTTGTGTCCATTTATATGTGGATATTTGAGTTTTTTTAAATAATCTGATGGTGTGGTTTTTTTTAAAATTGCCTATTATTTTAAAGGAACCCAATTTGAGGGTTTCATTTAAGGGAGTGTCCTTTCAAAAAGAAAACTCTACTTGTCCACAATTTTAAAAAAATAGAAAATACTACATCATGAATATCCATAGATGAATGATACACCTTTGAACTTTAAAAAGTAAGGTTGCCTTAAGAGACCCATACGCTTACTAATGGAAACTGTACAATGAAAAACAGTTCCACAAAGTAATCCCCAACAAAGGTCAACCATATGACATGTCTTGCCTTTTCAATAAAAGGTGGAGTTCCAGGATTAGCAAAGCAATGAGAAATAAACAAAAACAAGACACACACAGGTGCACGTACAAAACACAGGAGTATCTATAGGCTCTAGGAATATTACTCTAAATACAGTTCCTTAATGACAGCATTAACATTTCATAAGCATATTTTTCTCCATAAAAACAGCTCACTTCTTGCATCATTGTATGTGATCATGTCTGAGTAACCTATCCTTGAAAAATAGCAAGGCCTTTGTCTGCCAAAAGCTACAAGCTCAAGCCTACATATAAAATGCAGTCCATTTAGATTATTTTTTTGCATACAACATTTTGCAGTATGGCTCTAAAACCAAGTTTGCCAATGAACATAATAAGCTATGATAATAAATACGTTCTCATTGCATCTGTGTTTGTGAATTGGTGGAAATAGTTCAAGATCCAGAACACCAAGATATTTGGGTTCTGCACTCTGGTTCTCCCCCCTTTCCAGCCAAATTATTTATATACTCTAATACCAATTAATCCGACATACTGCCAAATTGACCAGAAAGCTGATATACTAATTACAAAGCCAGCTAAATCTGAGTCAGCATATTATGAACAACATACAGATACTGTATCTTAAATGGTATATGGGACTGGGTACAATAGTGTGATTTCTCTCTACTTTTCAGATAGCAAAGGAAACTAGAATGAAAAAAAAGTTGAAAATATTGTCTAACACTAACCTTCTCTGTAAAGATCCATGGAATTACATTTTATGAAAAACAACTATACATTTTGTAGGTTCCTAGACTATTATTCAATATAATGGTTTAAAAAATGATTCACAAATGTATGAATGTTTGGCAGCCTATAGCATTTTTTTTAGACTGCCTGCAATGAAACAAGAAGATTGGGATTACAAAATGGATATTAGCTAGTTGGTTTTCAGGCCAATCAGCTAAATTCTGAATATATCAGTCAAAAAATTACAACTTTATTGCCTGACTCAAGGGCCTAGTATATAAAGGGAAACTTCAGTTGTTCCAGCTCATTATTCAGTTCAGAGAAGAGAAGAGGAGTACCAAGAATTAAACCATAGAGATAATAGGCTGCCACCCAATTTCTGAATAATGTTAATAAATTAAAATTTATATCAGTTCAAGTTTTGGTCCTGTTTTTGAATACAAGAGTTTCCACGCTGTTTGTTTTAAGAAGAATCTTTTTAATAACTAGAAAGGAATGAACGTACACCCTTCCCTGAGCATTGTGGTCAGTTTATTTAGCCATAGTAGCAACACAGGTTATAGCTGTTCCACCACAAATCACAGGAGAGGGGCAAAAGAAAAAAAAAAAGATGGGCTGGCCCTACCATTATTATCCGGCTGAACATCACGCCTAACTATAATAGCTACTCTATATGAAAGAATAAACAGGCAACCAATTGCTCACCTAGGCTGATTTTTTTTCTCTGCCCTTCTGAAACAACAACAAAAGAATGCACCCACTCCAGAGACATGGACTAAAATATACCTGTATGTCCAGCTACCAACAAAGTTCCTGTCCTAGATAAACAAGTCATTTAAACACAGGGTATTTAAATGATTTCACTGATCTGACATAATTTTATTGTTTCAGAACAAAAGGATCACTTATAAGCAATGTATATCCTGTGTTTTACAGATAGATGTGTTTTATGACTATACAAAACAACTGATTCTAAACTGGCCAGGGATACAAGTCTGGAAATGTCGCTAGTCTGCTAAACCACATCGTACATACCAATTCCATAAATACATCAGCACAAGTAGGATACATAGAAATACAGGTCAGGAAGTGTGTTTTTTTTTTTTTAATGCAGTAAAATAAGGATGATACAACGATATTAAAAGGGAGAAATTTCTTCAAGCCCTTTCTATGTTTTAAGGAAAGAAAAATTGGTAATGCCTCTTTCAAAAACAAACAGAAATCAAAAGGGCATTTCAGGTTGTTGTAATCATTCCTGGTAAACTTGTTCTTACCTCTTTGCAATTTCCTGCATATTTGAAAATCAAGTTCCTTGGCAAAGATGATTCGGCCTGAGTTATGGTGCAACCTTCCGTAGAGCTGGGTTCTGTTGGATGATCATTTACAATGTAGGTACACTTGTCTTCAAATTCAGCTTCTGTCCATAGAGTCATATCAGCATCCTTCATGTCCATTTTCATTATCAATATTGTCCCTTTGCGCTGTCCTTTGGAATTCACAATATATGGGCTACACTGTGCGGCAGCCTGGAAAAAATACACATATATACACATTTGTCATTCTCTTTTCAGTACTGCTGACAAATAGATCTAAATGGCTATCTGGGAGCACACTGAGGACATGAGCAGGACAGCTGAGAGATGCACTTTGGGGCTGACTTCCTTGACACACCATGTTCAATAGCTAGTGGGGGCGAGAAGAGAAACTGTACACATCTCTTTCTGATTGTTTCTTTATTATCTGAATGGGTGGGGATGGTGGTCTGAAAGCAAAAAAAAAATACTTCTGCACAACACAGCTTGTTGGAAAACTGCACTAAGATAGTGTCATAAACAAGGGAAGGAAAAGGAAGGAACTGCTGTCTGCGTCTGAAAGAGCTAAAAATGGAAAGTGCAGGCTGGAAGAGCGGAACCTGGCTTGCTTTTTCCAAATGAGGAAGGCTGAACTTTCCCACAACTTCCAACATAAGAACAACTTTTAAAAACAACACCCCCGCTCCCTACCCTGTATTGACTTCCGCTTATCCTCTGGTGTAGAAAGCTGAGGAAGACTGCATCCTGTTGCTATCACTCCAGAAACCATATCACTCAATTAGCATATTCTTACATATTCCAAAAAGTGTGTAAAATACAACTGAACTACCCTGAAAATAGTTCATGGCTTACAAGATGAACCACAATGCTTCTATTTCAAAATAAGTGGCTACACAGTCACAAAGTTCGAAGACAAGACATTGTCTTTCATCTCAGTTCCTCATCTATGGTACAGGTACGACATTAAAGGCTTCCTTACAATGTTTGAATATTATTGTTGCATAAAGTATTATTTGTCTGTCTTTCTTCAGAAAAAACACCACACTTTAAGCACAGGATAGTATTATAGAAATATGAACAGATTTCTCACAACACAATCGTAACATTTAGCTTTACAACTATTCCAATAGCAGAAGGAGCAAACTAATTTGCATATTGAAAACAAGTTAACTTACTATTCTATTTCTTCCAAGTAAAAGACAATGGATTAGACTATAACTTTTCCATAACAAAAACCTGAAGCTCCAGAATGATACTACTAATCCTCTGGACTGAGATCAAGGAGGTCATATTCCCAATTCAAAGAAATATTTTGAAAAAGGGAAAAAAACAAAAAATAAACCCAAAACCTGCTTCATTCTGTATTTTCTCACAGATTCAACTCTGGCAGGTTTAATAGTTCTTCAGATAAATGCTGACAGGACCAATTCCAGAGACTCTAGCACCGTATGAAAAAAAAAAGCTTCACACTTTATACGCTAGGAGAGCGAAGAGCGAAGTAATAGTGAAACTCAACTGACAGTTGCTAGTAGCAGTGAAAGAATTAATCATCATAAAAACAAAGGTCCCTTGAACTTTAAGGCACTCTAGAAAGAGCCTTTTTAAGAAAAAAAAAAGCTGGCCATTGCCACGGCGCAGCTTCTCGCTAGGTTTCATTCAAAAAACCCTCTCAAGCGACCTGAACAAAAGTTGCTTACCAAGGTACAGTCCACAAATACTTCCAGCTGGCAGCCTGGCGTTTCAGGTAAATCTCACACATATCTAAAGAGTAAACATTTCCTCTGCCTTCCACTTGGTCCGTGGAAGTAAGACTGACTCATGCCCTGAGATTTAACTCTTGTTGCTTGGGCTGGCCTCTCGCTCACGAGTTTTCTCTCCCTGTCACAGGTGCTGCTATTCTTAGGCTTCAACTTCTTTGAAAGACTGGAGGGCTGAGTGTTTCAGCCTCTACTAGCGAAACAGACTCTTCCTTTCTCCTCCCTGCTCAAGTTTCCAATGAGCCAGTCATTTCTGATTTACACTCAGAGCTGTCAAGAGAAGGGGGTGGGGCTATACCTGATTATCCAAGTCAGTCAGAAGGAATTTTTTCCTTTCTGAAAATCACAGCAATGCAGATTTTCCAATTAACACGTAAGCTGATTAATAGGCTGGTGGCACTGGAATTATCTTCTAAGGGAAGGGGAAATATTTGATGGTGAAAAATAATACACACCGCGTAGGAACCCAGTATGAAGAATTAGATGTAAAACAGAACATTTATCTCTCTGTTCCTTACTTCTATTCTCTAAACTAAACTTTCCAGGAACATCAAAAACCCAATGAAATTTTTGACGACGACTTTATAACAAATGTACAAAAGAGCAAAAAAAAAAAAAGGTTGTTATGCAATTTGATCCGTCATAAGCTTTTATATTAAAAATAACGCCCAAATTTTCTATACGACATACATATTACCCTCCCCCCCCCTTTATACCCCTTATTAAGATTAACAGAACTTTTACTCAAGGGAAAGTGAGCGCAGGGCTGCAGCCTTACCTTTGTACTATTTTAAAACAGCATCAGTTAAAGAAGAAACAACACAGCATTGCCCTGCAGGTGTTTTTGTAGAGAGTAGTTCAAATGCTAACGTAGCCCAGAAAGAAAATCTGCATTATTAAAATCTGTAATAGACACAATCACTTAAACAGTGTGTCACTAATGAAATAAGTATTTGTGTGTAATAATTACACAGGCATGTGTTCTTGCCACTTCTTTTCCTTCTTTCCATATTAATGTGCTGCCTTGAAGGAAGGACATCCTGTGATGATGGCATACAATGTCCTGTTTGTCTATTATGAAGTACATTAAACCTTGCATTCCTATTTCTCATTACCAAACAAACCAGATGCATAACTTCCTTTAGTGGTCCTGGCCCTTCAATGTGGAATCCTTCAGCTCACAACTGTGAGGTTGCATAGCTCCATGCATAGTCACACATAGTATCAAAAATACCAAGTCGGTTCAACAAAGGACAAGTCTCCTACTTTTCCTTTTTACCTCGCATCTTCAGACATGTTTGTTTTACTGTGCCTTTCCTCTTGCGTAGGAAGGAACCTGTTTTGACTTGTTTTAAAAATACAAGTGAGTGTGTATGTGAGGATTTTTATTATTCAGAGAACCAGTCTCTGATTTTGTTCTGACATACAGGCCATGCCACAGATTTCTGAAATCCTTGAAGTTCTTAAGTTGAAAGAGATTATTTGCTCTAGATGACACAGTATAAAGAATAGCATTTATTTGTATAAAGACCTCTGACATATTCTAATCAAATATTCACAGATCACTAGGCATTACTAATACATGGTATCAGACAAGTACTTAATAAGTCAACAAAAGAATTTACAGAAGTTATGCAAATTATAGAATATGCAATAGATACAAGCATTCAAAACAAAAGAATATGGCCACATTGATTATGATAATTGATGATGAATCAGAAGATTGCTATTAACTCAGTATTTTGTATTGAATATAAAACTGTGGCTTCTATATGAGATAACTTGCACCTTACTACCTTCCTGTAACTACAAGTAGTCTTCATATTAACTCTTCAACAGTTCATTTAGTGACCGTTTGAAGTTATAACTGCACTGGAAAAAAAGTGACTTATAACCATTTTTCACACTTATGATCATTGCAGCATCCCCATGGTCATGTGATTTATATTTGGATGCTTGACAACTGATTTGTATTTATGATAGTTGCCATGGGGTCATCTTTTGCAAACTTCTGACAAGTAAAGTCAACCAGATTTCAGTGAAAACAGATTCACTTAACAATCGTGTTACTAACTTCACAACTTCAGTGATTCAGTTAACAAAGAAAAACTCACTTAACAAATCTCTCAATTAGCAACATAAATTTGGGGATCAAATGTGGTTGTAAGTCGAGGAATACTGTACTCCAAAGTCTGTGGATGTGGAAAAACTGGATAACCCAAACAGAAGCTACAGATAAACTCTCTTCCATATTACCATAATAAATATCATGGTCAATGTGGTTATTTGAGTCTAATCTTGTGGAACAGCACAGCAAAAGGGCTA
>JANHFR010002887.1:135202-147921 GCA_032468015.1 Mimophis mahfalensis | reverse complement strand
TTATGCAGCACTCGGGATTCGAACCACTGAACTGCTGACCTTTCTGATCGACAAGCTCAGCGTCTTAGCCACTGAGCATATTACCATAATAAATATCATGGTCAATGTGGTTATTTGAGTCTAATCTTGTGGAACAGCACAGCAAAAGGGCTATTTCTGCATACTGCTCTAGTAACAGGTATGGATCATGTGTGGCCAGTATTACTTCCCATTACAGATCCCAGTGAACAGTATAATCTGTAGCTGCTTTGGTATAGGAAATAGCTATGCTTCCCAAACCACACATGTTCCTTCGAATGTGAATGACCTGACTCACTTTATTATACAGAGTACAGTATATTAAAGAGTACACAGATACTCTTCATTCAGCAACCACAAATAGTTCTGGCAATTTGGTTGTTAAATAAACCAGTCACTTCGTGAAAATCATGGAACTGCAACTGTGCTTTATAATTTTACTTCAGCTTTTCTTTGCTTCTTGCTACTTCCTTCAGCTGAACTGGGTTCTTTCTCTTTCTCTTTGGTTCATCTTGGTGTAGGGTAAATAAGCAAGTAAAAGAAATTTTAAAAAGGTGGTTATACATGGTTGCCATTAATCTTTGTGTCGATGCTTAATTTAGAGTTTGCAGGATGGATTCCAAAAAGGGAGAACACTAACAGAAATGTCGGGTCTGTAATGAAACTTGGAAAAAAGATTAAGAAATTGTTCCTGAACATACATACAATGTCAGGAGGATATGATCCCAAACAGCTAGGTGAACCCAAATGGTAAGGAAGGTTTCAAATTGTGACAAAAATGGGGGATAGGACAAACCTTGTAAGCCCTTTTACTCCAACCCTTTGGAGTACTCATCCCAGCGTTAAATAAAATTTAGATGCTGAAAAAAGAGGAGATGGTGGCTTTAAGAACTGCATGACACATTGCAGAGGCAATTAAGTATTCTAATTAGGGCTAGCGTTTCCCTTAGCAATATTGGATACCATGAAAAACAGCATAATTAATAAGCAAAAACTATTCCATTCACCTCCTGCCTTGATTGGGAAAGCAACTCCAAAAGAGGTACATAAAAAGGTTAAAAAAACAGTAATATAATAATAAGTTGTAAACTTTCTGCACATAGGGAAAATAAAACAGGATTTACTAATTCATATTTTTTTTCACCTAATAATACCTATTTGCTACATTTTGGCAGGTAGGCCCTCAATGCTTCTCCTCAATTAGAGACTGCAATCTACATGGGACATGGAAACAGATCTTTTCAGTTGTAGCTCTCTTCTCCTCTAGAATAGGAAAATATTAAAATGGCTTCCTTCCAGTTTTGAAAAAGAAAACTGGTTATTCTATCAAGCCTTGGTGATTTGGTTGTTGGGACTACTCTTTTGGATAATGCATTAGTTTGACGGGGCAACTCATGAGCCCTCTAAATAAATGAAATTAATCAGTCCAGGAATGGATCACAATTTACTCTGCCCGAGGGCTTATTGAATGAGCCAGGTTGTTGGAAAGCATAAGAGGGGCAGGGCCACATGGGCTTCTGCGGGGGGTGGTGGGATGCTGGCCCGTAAGGCAGGTGTAGTAATAGAGAAGTTTATTTCCTAATTCCCACAAAATGACATAGCTTTACAGAAGGCACCTCCCACAAATCTATTTTGCCAGATCTTACTGAATAGACAGAAATAGCTGGGGAGATGGTTTCATCAGTATCCAGGTCCTAATTTATGAAAAGTCTTTATATGGAACAATTAAATACCTTCAATACTTGAATTGTTTCCAGAAGTGACTCAGTAAAAATAGTCCTCATTTAATAACACTAACAAGAAACCCCATCATTGAGCAATATGGTGGTAAGTCGAAAAGCCATGTGATACACCACTTAGTGACAACAGTTCTGGCAGTCCTGGTTGCTGTTGTTATAGGACAACCAGGGTTGTTAAACAAGGACCTCACATAAAAACTTCCTGCTGAATTCTCCATTGACTTCGTTTGTGAAAAGCTGGCAAGGAAGGTCACAAATTGTGATCAAGTGACTATGGGATGTTGCAACAGCCATAAATTCAAGATGCAGTTGTAACTACTGTTCAGCCTATCCTAAATTTTAGCAGTTGCGGAACAAGTGGTCATTGAATGAGAACCATTTGTACTTCGAACTGGGTCCATAACTGGTAACCAGTGCTACTTGCATAATAGAGAAATTACACATGCAAAATGAGAAGCACCCATAACTACTTACACTACTGAATTTTGGACCAGCTATAAATTCTGATCGGCCAAGTATAGTCCAAAGTAGAGCACACATAGTCCAAATTGGGAGGAGGTGTCTAGAGCACGAATGATTTCAAGAATGGCTAGCTCATCCAGGAGGCATCATAGATGGTGTACAAATGTATCTGGGGAAGATCTGGCTGGCTATGGTTGCTATTTCTCACAGAACAGGAGCCAAGAATCCAGGATAACCTTCAAATTATACACTATTTTTATCTGGGGGAGTACAGTCCTACCCAGAATTAAAGATGGTGAACCTAAGAAAGCAGAAACTATTTAAATACAGAGCCATTCAGTGTTGCTAGGGTTGAAACTAGCCCTTTGCAAATCTTAATTAATGAATTACTGTATTAATTAATCCATAATTATTCTATTTTGTATTAGGGATTTTATGCCTCAAGTCCAAAAAGATTTATTTGAGTGCCCTACTACACATTTTGACTTCTATAGGTAATAAACTGCTATTTGTGTTTGAGAGCAAATTATGTTGAGCTGGGCCTGGTTCTAAACCATATTTATCCAAAATACGTTACTGCTTTATAAAGTCTTATTCAGCATGGCATGTAACGTAGAGTATATTACATATGTACAGAGCCATAATATGTATACTAATTATGAAAAAAAAATAAGATTCATTTATACTGTTTATATATCAGGGTATCTTTTGACTTGTTGGGTGTTCCACGTAATTTGTCATTCCTGCTTTCCCACATATTTAGAAATAGATTATTTGACTGGCAGTTTGTTGTTTATACAGAGAGTTCATTCTTACCATCTGAAATTTGCAAATTCAGTGGTGTTCATTCCAGAAAACACACTTTTTAATCATACTTTTATTGTTCCTTTTCTGTTCAGAGAAAACCTCAATTACCTTATTAGTCAGCATTTCTCAGACAAGACCTTGTCTCTCTTTCTCTTTGCACGAGCTTCTAGCCCAGCACCAAATCATGAAATGGCTCAAACCGTGCTGATGTCAGAAACTCTGTCAACACCTTCACCCACTTCACTTCCTTTGATGCTGTCATTCTCATGCCCCTGAAGCTCAGCAGTAAGTGAAGGTTACTCCAACTTCAAAAGTCACTGAAGCTGTCTTTCCATTCCTGTGCGCCTCTGCTTAAAGCCTATTTCCCCCCCCCCCAAAAGGGTGAGCAGGCAGAATAGCACAATGATTGTGAGAAACTGACTTCAACAGATGATCTTGAAGATGCTCTAGGAGCATTAACATAGATCAGAAAGTAAAGCAGATTTTTTTTCCTCATATTCCCTGTTCTTTATACAAACAAGGCTGGGAACAAACTGACTTTTACATCAATGGAAGAAAACCTTTTGTTTTCTAGTTCTTTCTGTATACCTGGTTCCAGCTCTATGCTGTACATTCAGGGAAAAGGTCTAAATATGATCCAACTGTAGTCATCTTTTACATTTAAAGAGACAAATCTTATGAAAGGAAAATGTTTTACTAATTACTAAAAAATCTGAGAAGGCTTTTTATCAGTGTGAAAGGATTTTTATCAATATAAAATCAGCAGAGAAAAGGAGTATATATGGGAAGGTGCAGCTATTTGAATTTTTCTTATGCAACATTGTCTCTGAAAAATTCCAGAAATTTTGGAAAAATTACCCTGTGGATTCCAAAGTAAATCTTGTGTTGTCAATAATCTTGATTACATAAATACTCCAAAATACTTTCAATGTGTTAATTTATCTGTAGAATAAAAATAAACATAAATTTAAAATTGGCCCCAAATTCATGTTTTAAAAGCTCTAAAACTTTGGTCTAGCTAGAAGGCTTCTCAATTAATTTTCTAAACGTTTATTAAAAGTAGATGCCTTTCAGTGTAGCTGGACTTCTGTGTTTAGATGGATCAATCTACACAGTTTTCTTGGCAGCAATTTGGTTTGCTATTCAATTATTCCAGGATACTTTTTCAACTTTCCAGTTTAGCATGGAGTTCTGGATTTCTTAATAATCTCCCCCTCCAAGTATTAATTAGATCTGAGCCGTCTACTGTATGCTTTTTTCAATTGCCCAAGATTTTTAGGTGCTTCCATCAATACTTATAGAAGCATACTAGATTATTAGATTGCCTACCCCTAAAACTGGAACAATAATTGCAGATTATTATAGATCTTACGGTATTTATTAATGCCATGCTTGCTGTTTTTAAATGTACTGCACATTAATTAAGCAATCCAATAAGTTCTTTATGCCATATTTAATTATGCCATTGCTATGTACTGAAGTTTGAACATCCATTCTATATATGTAAATTGTCTTCCATCAATACTGTTATGGTTTTTTTAAACATCTGATGTTAAAGACATTAGATATTATAGAAACATTAGCTAGAAACGCTGCCAGACACACACACACCTGTTCAGAAATTTTGCTGAGTTCAATATTTTCTGATATACCAATGGGTGTAACATTCCAGTCTAATCAAAATGACAAATAACCCATTAGTTTAGATGGCTCTGGTTGGTGATCACTAGCTGTTATGCTACCGAACAGAATCAGGCGTGTGACAGTGGTTTTTTTACTACATCAAAATTTAACTCTCGTTGGTGTAGTGCTAACAATTGGCATTCAAATTTCCTCTTTTATATGTATTAAACTATCAGCTACTGTATACATGAAAGTTCAGAACTTTCTAATGGATCTGAAGATGTACTACTAGCTGTCTTCGCTGATCTAAATTATGTATAAGTTCCTCTTTGAGGGAGATGGGTGGTCCAGAAATGGGAAAACAAACAAGCAAGCAAACAAAACGTATGAAGCTAAAATCATTTCCAGGATGACTTGAGGAACTGTATTTCTGCAAAGCAAGCTAAAATGTTCCAACAGTGCTTCATCAACATCATTAATGACCAATTCTGCTTCTAATAGTCCATAGCACACAGCAAGCAACATTCTAACCTAAGCATAACTCAACTGCACTTTTAATTCATTGATTTTCATTTATTTTCTGGGTTTTGCATTAAATTTAGAAGGTGTGAAACAGAAGTTAAAGCTTCTCAGAAATAGAAATAAACTGGTAGTTGAAGAGGAGTGGCTGCATTCTATTTAGAGAAAAATAGGAGGTAATCTTAAGAGAAGAATTAAAGGTGACCTTGACAGGACGGTTTATTTCAGTTCTTTTTTTTGTTTTTAGAATGCAGGCAGACCTCTTGAAAATTATCCAGTTTCTAAACTGAATTCCAAACAGAATCCAGGTTGAATTCTACTTGTACACATTGCTTAGTCTGAAATGTGATTATTAACTGGAAACCAAATGAAACTGATCTATGCTATACAGAACGTTCTTCAGTTTACATTTACATTATAGGTAAATAATCTGCCATTTCAGAGGAACCCTCACTTGTAAACCATGATGGCCATATAATTACAGAAACTGCAAGTCTAAAGAGTCCTCTAGTCTCCTTAAATGACTCACACCTTCTCTTTTCTGAACCCTGTAAAATGTTAGCTCCATGAAACTTTACGGAAACAAGGCCAGCCAAGAGATTCTTCCTCTCTATTCTTAGAACTATACACCCTGACTTTATCAATAGGTTGTATCAACAAGCTATTGTTTCTCCACAGTTTATGGAAGAAGGTAGTTAATGTTCAAATAGGTTTTTCTCCATTCTACTCAAGGGATACCAGCTGCTGACAGAAAATACCCTAGAGTTGTTTTTTACTGCTTCCTTAGGAAGACAATAAATCAAAGAGTAGCATGGGCCTGCTTTGGAAACACCTGAAGCTGAAACTGGTTTGTTCTTTTTTTATTTCCAGAATCAATAACTTTAGAAGAAAGACCAAGCTTCATGAAAGTGATAATCCCACAATGGAGAGTCCATTAAAGGTATTAAAGCATTGGCAGCAGCCTGATCGACAAGAGAAGCTCTGTCCTGACAATAGACAATTAAAGCTGATAAAACTGAACTACTTGTTGCTGTTCTAATTCCATGTAATTATGTGCTCCTTGTCCCTGCCTCCTGTACACAGGGATGAGCCATGCTTCTTTAATCTCCAAAGTACCTGACCTAGTTCCTCTTGTGGTCTTTTCAGGACCTGTTTTATTCCCATCTGGATCTATGTTTTCCCCTTCTCTTTCTCCGAACCATTATGGAAAATTAGAATAAAGGAAAAAGAGAAAGCATCAAAATGTACTTTGTTGATCAATATTTCTTGAGCACTGAACAATAAATAATGACCAGCAAGTGGCAGGTTATCATATTCAATTGTTCTAATCTTTTTTTATTGTTAAATTACTCAATACTCAAAAAGTCAAGATACTCTTGTGACAAGTCAAATTATTATATGAAAAGAGGAGGCTAAAGTGGCATGGTATGCCTCACTTAACATAGACAGATGCATACATTTGAGCAATCCCATTTTTCTTCAGTTTCACTGCATTTCGAAGAAAGCTACACAAGTTTTGAGTACATTTTTTTTCCTGATAAGACATAAACACTGGAGTATCAAATACATTCATGTTAATTATTTTACATCATACTTTTCTTTAAAAATAATTCAATTGGAGTAGCTCTTAAGTTGTGTTATGTGCAAGCCAGCAAATCAAAACCTGTGCAACTACTTACATATAGCTTTCATAAGAGTAGTAACTATTTACATCTGTTAATACATGGAGGGAGGAGGATCTGTGTATTCTAGATGCAGAATATTTAATTCTTGATTAATAATTTCAAAATATTTGGGATGGCAGCAGAGGAAAACAGAAAAGATTATTCTGGTAATGCTTTCTGCTAGGAAAAACTATCAAATTATGTGTGTAAGCATGTTGCTAGTGCAAATTTCACACCAGGGTAATTTTCCTACTTGTTAGAATTGCAATATGGCTTTTATACTCTATTATGACATTATGACAAACCAGCACGATAATCATTTATCTTCAGACATGTGTAATTTCTTTCCACATATTTGTGATACTTTCATTTTTTAAAAATCAAGAATTGCAAGAGTCACTTCTTTATTTAGAACACAGCCACTAAACTGAGCAGACTAAATGATTTATTTGTTCTCCAGTTAAATTTTCCCTAGTTTTGTTTGCTTGTTTCCTGAGTCAAACTGCCTGTCTGACAGGAACCAACACTTCTAATTTTCTACTGATTTCCCATTTGTTTCAAGTGCTGCTTTTTAAAACAGCTTATTAGAATCTCATTTGAGTTGCTACATTTTTACAGGTCCAATTTTTCTTGTACAGAATAGCCTTTCAAGCCCCTTCCCAACTAGGCACTATGATGCAACACATACAAAGTATTTTTTTTTTAAAGGAGACTGCCAATAAGGATTCTGTAAATGTCAACTCATCCTGTATTTCAGCATATTGAGCTGCCACGTGCTTTTCAATGAGCAGAGAGAACAGCTTGCTATAAAGAATGCCCCCAATCTGTTGTTTTCATTTAGGATAACAATTGGGCTTTGCAAAGAAAAGACTACAAGGCAATTTATACTAAATTGGACCTGCCAACTGCAAGTTGGAATATTGCAAATAATTTACTTTCCATGATAAAAGCCAAAACAAACAGCACCCAGCAGGGGCCCAGCTGATAAAACTGTGTCAAAACTCAAACCATTTGTCAAAGGGGAAGGAAAGGAGTAAACTAAAAGATGGATTCAGGAAGCAGAATAATCTGGTGCAAGACATTAACTAATATAAATACTGACAATGGGGAGGGTGGAGTAAACACATTTACTCAGCAATATCTTGAACTACTCCAGGAAAAGCCATTCATGAAACTGTGTCAGCTGTGCAACCCATACATTCATTTGTCACAGTGCTGTAGTATTTGCAGCATAGTAGTATTTTCTACACTGCATATAATCGTATCCCTTTAATGCACTGTTTGCTACATCCGACACAGAAAAAAAAACCAGATTAAGCAAAGATAAAAAATGCTTTTTATTTTTATCTTCAGATAACAAAATCTTCCAATCATAATAAACATACAGGTTTCCACCTCTGTTGCACAATTTTAACCTGATAATCACATCAGAGGAAAATATTTTAATACTATCTTAAGCAATGCAAAGCTACCTGGTCTTGTATAATGACGGACTATGGATTTATCAATGTAAAATCGAATAGAAAATAAATGTTTTTTTAAAAAAACGCTTTTATGTTTACAAACAAATCCACTTCAGTAAGTTACCTAAACTGTCTAAAATAAACAGTGCCACAAAATACAAGGCAAATAAAGGCTGTCAAAATAATTGAAAGATATAAACGAAGTATTTTAGCTCCTTAAAGCAAGTGACAGTGAAAGATGTCAGAATCATGCTTAAAGTGCATATGCAAAGACAATTATTTAATGCATAAAACATAAGAGTAATGTTTGAGATCTTTAACAGTACCTTAGATTAGCCATAGAGGAGAGGTTTCCAGTCTTCATTCACAGACCACTAGTTTTTAGTCCATAGGTGTATCTTGCATAAGTCTCCATGCACCATGAGCCTGCCCCCAACACACATGCTTTCTACTTCTCACTCCAAGTCTCATCTAACTCTGCCTACAATGTGACTTGGATTTTAGAATTCTTCCCCGGGGAGAGTCCCCTTCTCCCTCCCCTTTCCTTCCACCCCTCCCCATTCTGTAATTAGGCTTAACAGGAGCAATTAACAAAATCAACTCTGCTTAGGTTGGTGGTGGGTGATAATTCTGACTGACCTTTGAAAAATAAAGGAAAATTAAGACCACCACCACGATCTGATTTAATCTTTTATTATCTAAACAAGCTATTCAAACACAAGGATGCTTTTTAAAAAATCTTTCATCATTAAAAAGATGTTAATATAAAAAGATATTTTAAAAAGTTACACACACCATTTCTTAAATCAACAATATTCTAAAATACGTCTAATGGAAAAAGAAAGAGAAATAAATGGATGGAATCAAATTTGGACTACAGTTTTGCTACTCAGTGGATTCAGTTGTGAGATTAAATGACAATTGCATTTAATCTTAAAAATGTAATGGCAAGTACATTTAATTTAAAGAAAACCCCCCAAATATTCACACTGGTTTATACTTGCAAATATTACTGTTGGATTAATTTACGGTATATAAATGTGTTGGAGCTACTCTCTCAGAGACAGTTCCCCAGCTGGAGCTGGGACAGCACTTCATTATTATAGACTGATTTTGCAATTTGAGGGTCCTTCTTGACTTGATATGTCTTCTGATGTGTGGCTGGCAGCTGTGGCCTGGAGAGCCTTTGCACATTCATCTTGTGTACTAGTTGTGCCTCTTCCTCAACCAGGAAACCCTTCAGACAGTTACTCATGCCCTGGTCACCTCACAATTGGATTACTACAATGCACTCTATAGTGGACTTGCTTTGAAAACAATACAGAAACTGTAGGTGATACAAAATGCAGCAGTGCAAGCAGTAAAGGGCACCTCCTGGAATGCTATGTATTAGCACTGTCACACAAACATTATTAGCTAGTGGGACTCCAGGCACCTTTAAAGGTACTGGTCATTACATTACCCTTTATGGCATAGGGCCTAGATAGCTGAGGGACTGCCCATCTCCAATTGTATCTGCCTGACAGAATGGGTATGTTGTTATATTATGGGAGTAAGAAAGTGTGCCTTTTCTGTAGCGGCCCCTACCCTCTGGAACAATATCCCTCAAGAAATATGGATGGCACCCGCCCTCCAAGGGTTCTGGAAAGCACTTAAGACCTGAGTTTGATTGGTAAAGGAGCTGTGGTTGATGTGTTAGGTTTAATTTGTTTTAATGTGTTATTGTTTGTTTAAGTTGAGGGTGCCTGTAGAGTTGTATGTTTTAAACTATTTTTTTTAATCATGTTGCATTTGTAAGCTGCCCAGAGTCTGTAGGCATGGACAGTTGTAATACATTTAAATAAATAATAATGACAGTAATGTATTTCAGCCAAATGTCCTTTCCCATGAATTTATTACAACAGTAGGAACGGATGTCTCTGTTGTTGCATAAGCTCATGGGATAGTATCAAACTGACCAGATCATATATATTGGATTCGAAGAGACCAATATGACACATACTGCTTGTATTTGCACAATACAATAATAGTTCCTTTTAGTTTAGTGATATTTATACTAATGCAAATAAAGGCTGTTTGTCCATGGGCTTGAGACAACCCCTCTCAAGACTTTTCAGCCTTTCCTGAAAATAATTTGTTGGGAGAAAGGGAGACAAAGCAAATAAAACAAGCCCTCCCTCATCCTGAATGCTCAACAGATGGTAATAGAGAAGGCATCCATCCTGCTTCTGCTTTATCAAGCACATTTGGCGCTGAGCTCAAGAATAGAGTGGAAATATCTCATACATAATAATTTTGAAGTGTACACACATTTTCTTACAAAATAAAAAAGAGTAGGTTGTAGTCAAGGGTGTTCATGTTCTTAGAAAAAACAAGCTTGAATAAAAAGCAAAGTTAAGCTGAAAAGAATATCCCAGAGAGAAAATAATAGAAATTTCCTCCCTAATTTGTGTTCTGGACAATAGTCACAGTCATTACTGCAGCTATTTTACGAATGGATTAGCTGCTTCCATACAAAGACAATCATACTTGGTGATGCACACAAAGAATACTTTTAAAATTCCAGGACTTTTTGTTGACCTCTACCAAATAAATTGCATTATTTTTAAATTGAATTTTATAATCTAAAAGATAGGCTACACAAACAGCCTTTATTTATAGAAGCACTAGACCCCCAAAGAGTACTCCGCAGGGTCAAATCATCTTCTAACCAATTTAAATCTAGAGCACAGAGGAATGAAAGTTCTCTGCTGTACCAACTCTATTTATAAAAGTCTTTATAAAAATAGCCAATTTAATAATGAGTATTCTGTTGTTTCCCTGCTGGCTGTAATGAAAACAGTATTTTCTTCCCCCATAGCCAACACATGACCAATGTCTTAGTTTCATAACAATGGTTTTCTCTGGGTTGATTTTGTGATGCCCAAAAACATGTTCTCCTTGAAAGAGACACTGACTCTACCAGTTGGACTTCATCTATCTAATATTAAACTGATTGTTCCTAGGTGGAGATATTTTATATCCTATAACCATTGTATATGACTTTCCTTATGTCAGGGGTCTGCAACCTTAAACACTCAAAGAGCCATTTGGACCTGTTTCCCACAGAAAATACTGGGAGCCAATAATTTAACAACTGGTGTGACTGGGTGGGTGTGGCCAACTCGACGTCATTCACTCTGACTCAGTCATTTCCAGCTCTAGAATATGGAGCAAGTCTCCATCCCCTGCCATCACCCTTACCTTCTCAGGCCAGGTGAAGAGTGACGGAGGGGTCAACCAGTGGTGGAATCAGCCGACAGGGAGCCGCAGCAGAGGGCTGAAAGAGCCGCATATGGCTCCAGAGCCTCAGGTTGCAGATCACTGCCTTATGTGATGATGTTAAGTAACAACTTCCATAATGCCTAGAAAGTATGGCCATTGGCTTGGGGGTAGGGAAGATAAACTCCAGTATATGAAAAGAGAAGCCAGATAGCAAATTTTGGCACCCTTGTACACCATGAATATGAAGCCAGAGTTCTTAGGACTCTAGACAAATACATCCATTTCGCTACTACTATTTCAAAGGGCAAGACATGCCCTATCTCCTCCATTCCTACCCAACAGAACATAAGTCCATTTAGCTTTCCACTTTCAAGATTATGGATGTTTTTCTGATTTTATGTGATGTAACAAATATCAAATCTGAATCCCTTTGCTTACAAATTTTCAGTCCTTCCTAAATGCCAACTACTGTATGTTGCTGAGAAAACAGAATGGAGTGGAGCACTTTGGTCCCTGTGAACATTTTTGTTGCACCTTTTGACCTTAAAATATTCACATTCAGAGGTGGTATTCAGACAGTTCCAACAGGTTCCGGAGAACTGGTAGTGATAATTTTGACTGATTCAGAGAACTGGTAAATACCACCTCTGATTGGCCAACACCGGCAAATACTACCTCTGATTGGCCAACAGCATAGCCACGCCCACTAAGCCACACCCACAGAACTGGTATTAAAAAAATTTGAATCCCACCACTGATCACATTCCATTTTAAAGACATTTTTTTCATATTATTTATTTTTATAGATAGATAGATAGATAGATAGATAGATAGATAGATATAGATAGATATATAGATATATAGCTTTTGTGCATGTACATGCTTTTGTGCATGATTACATCACGTTGCAAGAAAGTTCTGCAGGTTTCAAATATTCATCTATATGAATGCTGTAACTTGTAAATGGATTAACATCATGTAACATTTCAAAGTATAAATATCTTCCATGTGCTTTCTTTTTTATCTTGTCATTTTGCAGTAGAACAGCTGAATTAGCTTTCTATTCAAGCATAACTAGTATCCTACCATCCGGGGGATGGTAGAGGACAGGAAGGCCTGGAGGAACATTGTGCATGGGGTCGCGATGGGTCGGACACGAC
>JANHFR010002887.1:124117-135102 GCA_032468015.1 Mimophis mahfalensis | reverse complement strand
AGGCCTGGAGGAACATTGTGCATGGGGTCGCGATGGGTCGGACACGACTTCGCAACTAACAACAACAAAGTATTTTACACACACGCACACACACAGAGAGAGTAACTGTTAACTATCTGATAGTTTGCAATTAATGCCATATGAGAAAATATCAATAAGAAGCTCAATGTATTTTGGCACTGATAAGAAATGCACAATTTCAAATTTTCTAATACGTATTGAACTAATAAGTATAAAGCAACTGTCATTCAACAAAAAGGGGAAGAATTCTTTTTCACAAGGAGTAATAATGTGAAAAATACTGGTGCAAACAAACCTATATAAGGTTCCCAGAGTTGCCTTATGGTAAATGGGAGGGCAATAAATTTTATAAATAAATAAACACATGAACAAACAAACAAACAAATAAAAAAATAAATAGGCAACTGAACTTTTAAAAAAAGAATCAAAGAATAATGCCAAGATAACTCAAAGCAAATTACCAATGAGATTTTAAAGGCAACAATTTATATGCTACATGCCTCAATAAAAAGAGATCTATTTATCGCATAAAATCAGTAGCATTTGCTATCGTGGAAGGGCTACAACATTAGCATTATGCATAGTAATTGGTGTCCTACAAATAGTTACTGTAAAAAATAAAAATTGAAAAAATAGACTATGTTTCTATAGATGAAAATACGGACTGTAAATAAGTGGCATTGATTTGATTTAGGCTTCTGTGCATAATGTAAGATGTTTACAAGTCCATGATACTAGTTTCCAAGATATCTACAACTGGATCTTACAAAATGCTTACAAGACTTAAATAGAGTATTGTATGGAGGAGGAAGGGAAGCCAGAGATATCGATCTTAGGGCGTATCTGTATCATCTCTGTTTTTTGTGTGCAAACATTATTATATTATTATAATATTCAAGAACAACTGATTTATCTGGAACAGATTCAAGACAGAACAACATCTACCTTGTTGATGGGATGGCACTCCTACAGAATATGCATATAATAGCTGTGCACAAAACATGACAGTTCAATTTCCTACCATTTTTCACAATTCTAGATTAGAAACTTTGGTATTAAGGATGGAATATAAAACTTTTTTTGTCCCAGAATTGGTAGGATGTAGCTCATAGGGCAGCTGTTGCAGAGAGAAAAAACCAGAAGGAATATTATGAATTCTAAGTTGAGTTCTTGAGCAATTTTTGAAACTTGAGCATACTTACATTTGCAGAGTCCAGAATCCAGTCCGTAGTGAGAAGTCTAAAAAAGCCTATTTCTTAAAAACAACTGGTCAAAGGTTCAGCTGGCCAGGTTCAGCTGGCCTATTACAGTTCTCTGGATTTTTTGCTTGTGAACCATGAAGTATTTATTTATTACATTTGTATGCCACCCATCTCACTATTAAGTGATTCTGGAAGACTTACAATACCGTAAAAAAGAAAAAAACCATCAAAACATTAAAATTAACAGAAGTTGGGTAAAACTAAGAACCAGTACACAAGTTGGATGAAAGTAAGATCTTCTACTTAGTTCACTAGCCACCTCAAACATGAAGCACACCAATCGAGGCCCCAACTCAACTGGCAGAGCCAATATGTGTATGTTCAAGCAGCCCTTGTTTAACTCAGCTGATACACTACATTGGGATTGGCTAAACCTATTTGGCTGCTTTTAGTACTCTTATTCCTTTTCATGTATAGAGGAAAACTGGTGACAGAATTTTACTTCCACAGAGGTAAAAGTGTTCACTACCATAATAGAAACCACAGACTGTGGGAGAGGATTGGAGGGAAAAGGGAAGGGTGGATGAATTATACAACTTTCTCCTCTAATAGCCAGACAGCAGCTGATTCTCTGCCACCACTGCTCCCCAGCACTTGCTATATGAAGTAATAGCCTCAAGGGCTATATTAGTAGAGCTGAGTTGGAGAACACCAGGAGATCTGAATGTTATCTTGGTTCCATGGAGGTTTGAAAGAAACTCAGTAAAATTCTCAAAAAGACAAAATGCCAGTCTACCCACTCAGCTGTTAGAAAGTAATGTAATAGTGGTGGTTACCAAGTCTTAAATTTAATACCAGTTGGTACAGAAATCTCTGTATTGTGAATGCAGGTTGTCCTCAGATTACGACAGTTCATTTAGTGACCGTTTGAAGTTACAATGGACTGAACGTTACCGCATCCCTTGGATCATGTGATCAAAATTCCAACACTTGGAAATTGACTCATATTTATGATGGTTGCAGTGTTTCAGGATTATGGAATCTAACAAGCAAAGTCAATGGGGAAGCCAGATCCACTTAACCATGTTACTATCTTATAGAACTGCAGCGATTCACTTAACAACTGTGGTAAAATGGGGCAAAACTCACTTAACAAATGTCTCAGCAATGGAAATTTTGGGCTCAATTGTGGTCATAAGATAATATTACCTGCATTAAGTGCTGTGATATGAACAGACCATGTTTATGAAGTTCATTAAAACATCCTATTCCTATTTATACAATATTGCTCACTACTTTCAGTTATTTTAAAAACCTATTTTGGGTATTTTAGGTAAACAAGATTGATTATTATGCTTTAGTTTTAGGAAATGGTTACTTAAATATGCAAAGGTCAAGAAGGATTACACCGTGCTAAAATAAAAGCCGACTCTGCTTTCAATTATAGTTTTGTCAACTGGTAAATAACACCTCTATTAATCATTTTAATTAACTATGAATGTTACACGATACCAGCATGATGGCCCATATGTTGTGCTTCAGTCGCCCAAATATTAAAACCTTTTTAATTGATTTACCTAAAGAACATTCCGTAGACTCAAGGTGGCATCCAGCCAGGAAATCCCAAAAGAAGATGAGAAAAAGGAGGAATGGTGATGCTAAATGTGTTTCTTGCTTTGTTTTTTTTTCTCTTTCTCCTGGACTCACTGTTAATCTAATCATGTCCTGTAAAGCTCCTTTTCAATAATATAAATAAATGGATAAGACAACACATACTTTGGCTCCTGTTCTTCTTGGGAAAGCCCCTCTGCTACAGCCAGTGCTCCTCTCAGAGGGCTGTGTATATCAGTACATTTTTATCCTGCAGAAATATTTAGCTTGGCTACTAGCCAAGGAATTCTGGAAGAATAGAACGTATTAGAGGATTTGCCTTCCACGTGTTTGGCACGCGTCACAGAAAAGTCTGGGGGGGGTTTTTTGTTGTTTTTTGCTTCGCTTTCCTTTTCTCCTTCTTTCTCTCTCCCTACCCCTCCTCCCTCCCTCTTTTATAAAACAACAGCTTTGTCAGAAAAAAACACAGAACTCATAAGAAGAGCTGGGGATTCTAGGTTTTGGCATGGTGGTACTTATTCCATATAAGGAAAAATTAAGTAATCTATTTACAATATATTTATGCTGCTTTTTAATTTAAAAAGCACTTCAGGCAATGTTTTAATTTCTTTTTTTAAAAAAAACCCAGTAAAAAATCTTTACAACTAGAAAAGCACAGGATAGCTTAACCTACACTTTATTTTATGGGGACATATTTTAAAGAGATTTTTAACATCTGCAAAATCTCTTGACCCACACTTAAGAACACTGTCACCAAATAGCTGTATCATAAACTTAACTCTATACAATTAGTGTTCTTTTTCTGTCTGTTGATTTAAGTGTATATTCCGCTTCTTCTTATGCCATTTCCAATTTCTTGATTATTTCTATTGCCAAGTTACAAAAAGAAAATAGCTTAAGAAATGGTATTAGGTTTTGTAGCACTCTGGACTGTCCATGACAGCTTAATTTCAGAAGCCAGGGTGATGTTTGGTTCAACAGATGGTGTTACAATAGAAATCTACAAAGATAAAGGAAAGCTTCAACAGCATTAAAAGGGGGAGCTCTTAACTAGCTACATTTAATTCAGTACAGTGCATGGATCCGTTTTATATTTATTCTGACTTCTAGGAGTCCCTAAAAGAAGTAAGATACACTTTAGTTAAAGCATAACATTATAACAAGTATAATAAGACATTTATAGAACTGATTGCTTTTATCACTAAATGCTCAGATCTAGTTCAGAAAGCACATTTAAGGTTGGTGATAGCGATGAGAGAAAGATAGATTTGTAATGCAGTCCTAAAGTGTTTGGATAACCAATTCTAAAAGTCAGAGAATCTAGGAAGCAATAGCAATTACATTGCCCTCTGATGTTTTTAAGCTTTATAGGATAATCAGAATGATTTGTAGTATTATTAAACCATTCAATAAGACAAACCAAAATGCTTAACGGAGGTTTCTCAATAACTTTTACTTTGTTCTTTGTTCTTACAAAAACACCATACCATGGAAGCTTGCCATATTCTTTGCTAAGCCATTGTCTCCGGATATGTTGCATTTCAATTTCTATCAGCCACAAACTCTACTGTGGTAGTTAAAATCCAATATATCTGACCAGTTGTTAAGTTATGGCAGAATTCTAGTGTTCTCAGAATATTAGAATGTAGGCATACCCCACTGTAACTCTTGGAATTGTTGTTAGTTGTGAAGTCACGTCTGACCCATCGTGACCCCATGGAATATTCTTGGAATACTGGGCAGAAAGAATAGGATGGCTAGAATGTTAAAATGGCTAAAATAGCTTCTATTACTAGTAAACATTATTTAAATCATCACATGTAGATGTGCCAACTCTGCTGCTGGATATTTGTCTGCATGCGGTCCAAAACTGTTAAAACTATTATGCCAATTTGATTTAAGTACATACTGTATTATAAAATCACAGCCAACAGTTGTGCATTGACTCAACATAGTGCGCAAAATGCAGGATGGTAATGTATCAATCAACAATTCTTACGCTGTATAATAGGGATGTCACAGTAATAGACTAGATTTAATTTTTGAAATGAATATTATTAATATACGTTACATCGTATTATATGAGCCGTGGTGGCCCAGTGGTTAGAATGCAGTACTGTAATTGTGGGCAATATGCTGACTCTGTAAATCGCTTAGAGCGTGCTGTAAAGCGCTATGAAACTGTATTTAAGTCTAAGTGTTGTTGCTATTGCCATTATATGTCATTATTCTAAACCTATTTTATGTCTACATTACAAGAAAAATGTCAGTAATCAAGGAAGCGCTTACAGAAGTCTTGCTAGGGATTTCAGAATGGACTTAATGGTTTGAAATATTTCAGCAGCATTGCGTGCAATAGCTCACAGTGATTTATATGTGATTTATGGTAAGAAAAAAATGACTAATAAGGATGAGCAGGTTTTCTATACTTCTTATAACACTGATATACATGATTCTGCATTTTAAAAAACCCTTTAGAATAAGGATATTTAAAACATTCAACACAATTATAAGTCAACAGTACTGGTATTTAGAAAAACCTGATTCATAGCTTTAAGTGATTTTAAATTATGACTGTAGTGTATCAAAATCTAAAATTGTTATTTCATATTAATTCTGCTTTATTTTTGCTCACTCTCAGCCCTACTCACCTCACAGGATTGTAGTTATGGAGAAAATAGGAGAAGGAAGATGTGCTGGATATATTTACAGCTTTGATTATTTGTAATAAATAATTTCTTAGATTAAAAAAACCATACGGTACTCCCGCTGACATATCCATCACCAACAGAGAATAGTAATATTAATAATTGTTGAATCTCAGATTATGTTTTGTGTTTAATACATTTACAGTTAATTGCATTATTTATTTACTCAAATTTGTACAGCTATGCAACTTTAATGTACTGTTTTTAAATTTTAAAGGACTGGCTCAGAACATTCAGATGTATATCCGTAGCATCTGTTGCTAATAGTCCATGTTTAAGCTGTTAAATGAAGAAAGAAAATAATACCAGTCTATGCATCAGAGATGCAATAGTTTTTTTTACAAATGCAGTTCAAAATTAAATTGATGTGGTCACTCAAGTAATTAACTTGCTCAAGATTGTGTGGCATTGAATTGGGGACCTGAACTGCAGTATGTTTCAGATATCAAGCTCTATAATAAGAACTTCTAAACATGAAGACGTGAACTTTGCATCAGAAACAGCTAAATGTCCATTAGTTTACTAAATTCATATTTAGTAGTTATGTAGTGCAAATCTTACTTTATTTCAAACCGGGATTTGAAATGTGTTTTTAACTGTAAACAAAACCCACATAACTCCCTTAAGCAACTGTCAGGTATAAAGGAACAAACAGTTCATATCTAAAAGTTTAACAGACAAGCTTTATTTTACAACATTAGGGATGCAAGTGGAGAGTTTAAAAACATAGACATTACTGAATCACAATGCTGTAAATTGTCTTTCTATAAACCTGCTTCTTCATTAAAATCTTATTTGCTTGGTAATCTCCTTTGATCGCTAAAGTTATAAGAAACCCCTCCTTTCCCTTTGATACTATCAGTGTAGCTTTTGACCAGGGAGCGTGATGAATTAAATGTATGACAGATATGACAGGTGAGGAGTGCTTGGAGGGGGCTTAAACAGCAGGGATAAGACAAAGCCCCCATTTAAGAACAACCCCCCACCCAATGACGAAGCCATTAATGACCAACTAGAGAATCCCTCTATTTGCTCTACTGGATGAGGAGCAAGCTGATACTACAGACAAAGCTTTGTTAGCCACAGGGCAGTTTTTCAATCAGGCCACACAGCCTATTAATTGAAAGGTCTCTTCTCCATCCTTGTCCCCTTGGCATTTGATACACTGAACTTTCTAAAGTAAACAGCTCCCTTCCTATAATGTTGTATTAAGCCACCTATTGGAGGTTTACTGCGAGACTCAGGATATTGTAAACCTGAAAGTCTACTTGCAGGAATCTAGCCAAGCTCCAGTGAAACACAGAATTTTCAAAATACAAATCCAAGGAGTTTTGGAAATCAATCTTATTAGGTTTATCAGGACAAGCGTTTGATTGTTGAAGACACAGAAAAATGCCGAAAAGAGACTCTTTTTTCAGCTTCTTGCATTAAGGTTTAATAACTCATTTTATTATAACAAATATAACATACATGATATTATAATCATTTGTAATAATCTTCTTCCTACTTTGGCGTTCCAGTCCCCCATGATGATAAGGACAGAGAGCATCTAGCTATGTGACTGCTAAGAGTCAAAAACAGCTTGCTGGTACATCATCATCATCATCAACAACAACAACGTATTGCCAGTTGATAATATTGAGTAATATTACTAAATATAAAAAACACATTAACCAATTGACAGTATTGTTTTTGCCTTCTATTAATGTTTTGGCTAATCTGGTATGTATAAACAGAGATGCATACAGAAAGCAGAAATAAGAGATCATTTATATAATGATAGAACCACTGAAGTATACCTATAAAAACTTTCACAGAAGTTGAAAAGAAGAATTTGAGGTACTTTCAATACAGGTTTTATAAGGTTATTAAATGTGCAAATGGATAGTAAGTCATTGAAATTGGAACTCTTTCTTAAAACTACAGTATCTCTACCATTAGGCAGATATCTAGCTCTTGCGGTTGATTCTAGAACAGGGCTGTCAAACTCGTGGCCCACAGGAAGGATACGACATGTACTGGCCACGCCCACGCCCAGTTTTACAAAGGGGAAAAAGTGCATCCCATGATGATGCTGTGATGATGCAAGTTTGACACTCCTGAACTAGAAGGTAAGAGAAGAGAATAAGAATTCAGTTCTTTCTGGTGTTTTCCTGAGATATTAACCCTTCTTTATTCTTTCACAGAGGTGCGTGTATATGTCACTCAGTCTGCCACTGAATAGTATGGAAAGCTGTATCTTCCCAGCTCTAGGTAGAAAGAAAATGAACTCGGGAAGCATTTAATCTGATATTAAACTCTTAAAAGAATTGTTCCAGAAGTATAAAGGAGCCTTTTGTTTTGTTTTGCTGGAACTGGAGTAGCTGTACAAAAATTCTCTATGGTTACAGATAAATATATTCTTGCATTCTTTTCAATTGTTTAAAAAACCAATTTTGTATCATTATTTAGGATATAAAGAAAATGGTGTTATGGAGCATTTATTCGAGCAGGATAATTATTCACATGAAAGTTACTGAAAGAAAAGAGTAATGGTGTAAAAGACATTTTTGTACATTAGTGCTGAATCAAAACGAATACAGAAAATAAACAGCAAGATATGTGATGATTTGTACTAAAAGCCAAGGTTATGTGACATTTTCCACTGCATATTCATAGACTGAAAGAAATTCAAGGGTGCCACATCCTTTCAAGTACATACAAAGCAGCTGAGCCGTTGCAGTTCCTTATGCATGCCACTTCTGGCCACTGTATCGTGAGTTACAGCTTCTGCTGAGAGATGTGAAATGACTTGTATCTAAAACACTGACTCAAGTCCTACAACTGCATTTCTAATGCTGTCAATAGGCCTGTACTATGTCTGTCCACAGGTCTGCATTCATACAGATCATTTAACAGAAGGGCAAAGACGACATTCAGGAAAATGCTTTCAGACCTTATCTGAACAACAATACTTAACTTTCACCACCTGGGCATGGCTTCCGGAGGGAAAACAATCATACACTTTTTCTTTTTGGACAAGTTGCCGGCAGAGGTTAAATGCTGTTTCTAAATCCTTTCAACTCTGTGACATTCTATTCAACCCAACAGACTGAACATTTATCACACGTATTTAGAATACATTTTTTAATTTCATGCCTCCACAATCATATGGGGGAGGGGGGTGATAACTGGGGGCAAATGAGACAAGACACACAAAATCTCTTCCATATTCCTTGCTAAATTGGATGCCAAATCCTTTGGCTCCAATAAAGGACACACTGCAACAAATATTGCTAAAGGTAATTCATTACATTCATTATAATGGAACTGTCAAAGAGCCATTCTGAGGCATCAAAATGTCCCATTTTGCATATAATGATACAAATCCATATTTATAATGTAGCGATGAGCAATTACCAAGCTTGTTTATAACAAAAAGAAACACCGGGAAAGCCATAGTAGTTTTATACATCTAAATCAGAATCTTGATGTATGTTCATTATATGAAATGAATGTATATCTTAGTGAAAAGTGTAATTTACTTCTCAGTAAATATGTTTACAATAGAAGTGTTAACACGAAACAAATGTTTCTGTTTAGGAAGACTTCAAGTAACAAAGCTTGTCTCCTAAAACCTTAGTGACTCTTAGATGCATTGGGAGAGCAATTTGTCAAAGTCCTAGTGAACATGGCCCAAGACCCTACTAGTTTCTGAGAGTTACAAAAGATGGAAAAATAAATCCTAGTGTTTTGATTCCCCTCCGTCAATTATTTCCCCCCCTAATGCCATCTTCTTACTGCAGGTACTATAATAAATAATCATAAATACTGTATTCTACCACAACTGCAGAAAACAAGACTGCAGCTATGCTTCTTTCAATTGATCTAAGTGGTACAGTTTCCTTTAAACCTTGGAGTCAAACCCTTGAAGATAATTATCTACCCATTAAAGGCTTTTCAATAGTATCCTGACTAATTTTACAAAACAGCATGATTCATAATAAACACATTCCCAAATGCTTTCTGCCTTCCACTGCAAATAAAAAATGGTGAGTTCAATTTACATTGACCTCTAAATAACCTACAAGCCGAGTTTTAAAGGTCTTCAACTCTGCCTCAATCTCCATCAGGAAGTGGTGTCCTCTGAAAATGTTCTTTGAAAGACAGCAGCATCTGAAGTGACCCAGGAGTCAAAATTCCATCCTGTCTCTATTCAGGGGAACCCCAGTCACCCTTTTAGGGTTCCATCCATCTTCATTTGCTGTCATTTCTTCTAACTTTCCAATTCCAGGACAGAAGGATGTTATTATTTCTTCTCCACTTCCCTTCATTTTACAATATGTATAAGCTTTCCTTTACGCAGTAGAAATACATTTTTATTATAAATGTTCTATACTGTATTTTATGTTATAAAACTCAGAAATTTGTAGTAACAGAATCACAGGGATAGAGATTTATAAACCATCATGTTTATCCTTTTCTGATACAGAAATCTCAGAGTTTAAGATGCAAGCAATGAATAAGTAGCCAGCCAACATGGGTAAATCTTGCCAATTCAAATAGCATCAAAGCAGTCCAGACCAGAGATAGAAGCTTAAAAATGTGTATGTTTGTCTGCAGTATTATTATTCATCACAGGTTTCCTTGGCAACTGCTATTTGTATTATAAAGCTGTTTTTAATATTCTAACCCGCTTCATAGGATTAAGTACACAGAGAAACATGTATTCCTGCACTTCTTGGAGAAAGGATGGAATACAAATTTAATTAATTCATAGAAACAACTTGACCCAGAAATATTTTAGGACTTAGTGTTTGCAAATAAGAAAGCACCTGAAGAATAAGTGGGTTGACTGGGTAAAAAATGGCTTGAGTATTGCTTTTTATTAATGGCTCCATACAAGAATGGTTCTAATTATTGAGATATAATTCTATTTGAGTTAAACATACTAGGAAATTATTATTATTAGCTACGTATATTGAGCATGTTCTTAGAAAGGGTTGGTTGAAATTTCTATGCTTATCTTAATACCTTGTATTGTAACTTCAACCTGTTTCTTTCAAGTCTACTTGACTCTGAAAAAACATGTTGTTTGTTGTTTTTTGTTTCACTGGTCCAGTTTATAAATCTGCTATTTCCTGCCAAATTCCATCTATGTATTAATGTCCAATTCAGTTTGGCTTCAAAACTCAGCCAGTTATCTGTTTAATTCCAATTATTGAGCTCGCTGACTCGATTCTTGTCCCTTGTGATTTGTAGCCTTTCTCACCTATCTATATAATTTAGCTTCTATTGGATAGTTAGGTATTCTGAACAAATGAATAAAAACAGGCATTCATAAGTAATCATATTACAATGTCCTGAGCTATTTGATTGCCACTCTTTTATGATATAACTAATTTAATTGAAGTCAGACATGTTGTCTGATCCCAACAGTATTATTGGGTCAGTGTTCATACTG
>JANHFR010002887.1:110358-124017 GCA_032468015.1 Mimophis mahfalensis | reverse complement strand
CGTAGCTATGCTGTCAGCCAATCAGAGGTGGTATTTGCTGGTGTCGCCCAATCAGAGGTGGTATTTGCCGGTTCTCCTGTCTTTTTAAAATAACAGTAATGTTTCAAGCAGATGCAGAATTTAATGGTGGTATTGAGTTGTATATCAGTCTAATATTAATTTGGATATATCTATATAAAACAGAAGTGTGGTGAGGCGTGTGTGTATGTGCTCTATACACGCCTACATGGAGCAACTAATCTCACCGAAACTTGGCACATACAAACCTTGGCATTGCGAGAGCAGCACTGGGGGGGGGGTGTCATGAAAGCCTTTGAGGGGTCTTTTCCCGCCACAAAAAGGGGACCAAAGTGGACATTTCGCTGCCCAAGGACATTTCACTTGCAAGCTCTACTGCACATATGCAGACAGTTACCAGGCAAGGCATGCAAATTGGAGGCACTCCAGCCAATAGAGGCAAAGCATGCAAATCGGGCAAAGAATGCTTGGAATTATAGGCTGCAGCATTGCCATAAATATCCAGGTGAAGCTGGGTTATCGGCTAGTATATTTATAAAGAAAATGAGATCTGTCTTTTTTTTAATAATACGAATGTTTCAAGCAGATGCAGAATTTAATGGTGGTATTGAGTTGCATATCAGTCTAATATTAATTTGGATACACAGTACTTCTAAAGTTGGGGGCATATTCAGGGATTCTTAATCTTCAAACAACAGCAAAACAAAATATGGTGGAGTTTTTTGGTCAAGTAGAGCCAGAGCATATATGTATAAGACAATATGACTTACCTATACTTGACATGTGCTGAGTACTTTTCTTAAATTTTTAAATTCCTGTGAAGCAAATCACTCCTCGGATTCCGTTTGAACCAAAAGAACAAATCCCAACATGAGTGGAACAGGTAAATAAGAGGCGTTGCATGGGATTGCAGGGACATGTTTTAAAACAATTAAGATGCTTTTGGGATGCAATTTACAAAACTTTTAATATGAAGGGGTTTAATAGCATCTACCAATTTGGTGTCGCAAGGGGTTGCATGCCATACCCACCCTTGGGGCTAAACGTCAGTCTTTTCCCAGCTAATATGCCAATGGTGTGGTTTTGTTCTCTGCAAACTACTTTCTGCCAAGAATTTAACTGCTGTCCCTCTGCCAAGGAGTAGTAAAGTGTAGAAGCTAGTATAATGCAATAAAGATAACGTAATTATGCGCGGCCCATCTATTTGTATATAAAATGTTATAAATACACTGTTGTACACAATTCCTTTCTTTTCAGGAATTGGGAGTCTTTAATAAGCACAGGATTATCCATAGTGTTCTTTACATCTTATTTATTTATTTTTATTAGTTGGATAAACTTTGATAGACAGCAACATGATGCTGTTGCATGATCTGTTCATATTAATTTTAGGAACCTGTCTGCATGTATTTGTTTCTTTTATGCTGCCTTTTTATTAAATTTAAGGAAGCATGCATACTAATTACTTCTGTCTTTTGTTTTTCCCATAACAACAAACCAGTAAGGTGGATTAGGTTGAGAAAAACTGAGAATTGGTCCAAAGTTTCCCTGTTGGCTTACTAACACTTACAGCTTCTAGTTTCTAGCCACCATGCCCAACTATCTCTTTTAAACTTTTTTAAACTTAAAGCAACTTTGGGTTGAATTGTAGTAGTTTTAACTTTGGGATGAATGAAAGTATACTGTAGACACCAGAATTCTTTTTACACTCTCAATTTATATGTATAAACAGGAGTGTGGTAAGGCATATGTGTGTGTGTATGTGCTCTATACTCTCCTACACGGAGCAACCAATCTCGCCCAAACTTGGCACATACATATCTTGGCGTTGCGAGATCAGCACTGAGGGGGTCACGAAAGTCTTTGAGGGGTCTTTCCCCTCAAAAAAGAGTGCCGAAGTGGACACCCTCACCAACATTTCACTAGCTCTACTGCACGTGTGCAGAAGGTTACCAGGCAAGGCATGCAAACCAGAGGCTCTCCAGCCAATAGAGGCAAGGTATGCAAATTGGGCAAAGAATGCTGGGAATTGTACGCTGAAGCATTGTCATAAATACCTGGATGAAGCTGGGTTATTGGCTAGCATGCTTTAAAAGTACGATAACTTCTAGTTCTGACCTCTTACTAGCCCTTTTGGAGGAAACCTATTGACTTCCATTCTCCAAACATAACCATCATATAAATACTGTTTATTGGATATGGGGATGCAGTTGCTCAGTGGCTAAGACGCTGAGCTTTTCGATCACAAAGGTCAGCAGTTCAGCGGTTCGAATCCCGAGTGCTGTGTAACAGAGTGAGTTCCCATTCCTTGTCCCAGCTTCTGCCAACCTAGCAGTTCGAAAGCATGTAAAACTGCAAGTAGAAAAATAGGGACCCCCTTTGGTGGGAAGGGGCCCACTGCTTCCCCTTCCATGCTCCTTCGGCATTTAGTCATGCCGGCCACATGACCACAGAGATGTCTTCGGACAGCACTGGCTCTTTGGCTTTGAAACAGAACTGAGCACTGCCCCCTAGAGCCAGGAGCAACTAGCACGGATGTGTGAGGGGAACCTTTACCTTTATTTATTTGATGGTTACATCATGGGTTCAATGAGTATTGTACATACCTCATTGCATCTGCCTCTCTCATCTACACATAACATCTGCCAAATATGCTTAGCTGGAGTGGTGGATTAGGAGCAAAGAATCTCATGTTGTGACTCCATCACTACCATGGAAACATAAGGCCAATATGAAGACCCTTGTTCTAAGGCGGGGGTCTTCAAAGTTGACAGCTTTAAGAGTTATGGACTTCAACTCCCAGAATTCCTCCTCCAGTCGTGTTAGCTCAGAATTCTGGGAGTTGAAGTCCACCACTCTTAAATTTGCTGAGGTTGAAGACCCTTGCTGTAGGAGTAATGAATACACTTTGGGAGCTATGATGAAGCAGCTTTTACATTTTACAAGCACCCTTTACGTTGAACATACTAATGAATTTCATGTTCATACAGGCAGACATTGAAATGTAGGACAATTCATTTGCATTTGCAAAATGACCTTGTAGCATTCAAGATACAGAGGAGAATTGTGTATCTTTACTTTTCTCACTTCTGCAGACTCTGCAGTTCCTTCTGTGTTGCTTATTCTTTCTGCAATTCTCCCAATAACTCCTAATAATAGCACCAAGAGTATGAGGCTATCTGCATAAATAGTGGCAACATTTATTTATTTGTTCCTAGTCTGATTTGATTGCTTATTAGTAACATATGACTATCACTATATTGCATCTTATGATTCTTGATGAATGTATTTTATTTTATTTTATTTTATTATATCTTTTTTTTAATGTACACTGAGAGCTTTTATGCACCAAAGACAAATTCTTTGTGTGTCTAATCACACTTGGCCAATAAAAGAATTCTATTCTATTCTGTGCTATGCTATGCTATGCTATGCCATTCCATTCTACTCCACTCCACTCTAACATTTTGGTTTTCACCATCCCTTTCTTTGAGTGTATATTCTATCAAATATTCTTCTTGATTTTTCTGGGGAAAGTGCCCAATTTATGTTGAATCTGAGGAGAAATTGAAGTATGGCTGGGAACTTTGACAATGTTTCTTTTGTCTAGTGATTGGTTGAATATTGGTGTTTATTTGGAAGTCTCTGTTAAGCCTTAATTGGTGTGTCTTAATACGTACTACTTACATACTTAATATTAAGTATCTCTTATATATCTTGATATGAGGGACGCGGTGGCTCAGTAGCTAAGAAGCTGAGCTTGTCAATCAGAAAGATCGGCGGTTCGAATCCCAAGTGTTGCATAATGGAGTGAGCTCCTGTTACTTGTCCCAGCTTCTGCCAACCTAGCGGTTTGAAAGCACATAAAATAATGCAAGTAGAAAAATAGGGACCATCTTTGGTGGGAAGGGAACAGTGTCCCTTTGACATCCCCCTTTGAGTAGTCTTTCCCCCCCAAAAAGGGTCGCCAAAGTGGACATTTCACTGCCCCACAGACATTTCACTGGCAAGCTCTACTGCACAGGTGCAGAGGGTTACCAGGCAGGGCATGCAAACCAGAGGCTTTCTAGCCAATAGAGGCAAGGCATGCAAATCAGGCAAATAGTGCTGGGAATTGTAGGCTGCAGGATTGTCATAAATACCCTGGGCAAAGCTGGGTTATTGGCTAAGTTTTAAAGTCCCCACATATTCAACCAAGCAGTTTAAAGGTCTCCTTTCACCACTTCTTATTACTGATTTGGCCAAATCAGTTCTGTTGGTGATGGTCCTTCTAGCTGGTAGAGCCACTGTCTCTGCTGCAGTGGATCCCTCCATGTCGATCACTTCATAAGAATTTTGAGGTCTTTTGTAGTAATAAATTATTTAAACTTGCTTCCAGTCGTAAGTTTGCAGCCTCATTTGGTCCATAACTTACCGAAATTCTTCGTACGTTTTCTAATCTTGCAACTCAATATCTTTCTTAATAGCAACAGATAAGCTTATTTGGATTATACCTCAGCCAAAAACTTACATCCTGGACCAAGCTGATCAGTCAGCAAACAATGGTCCATTCCAGTTTTACGATTGTAACATAGGCTTTGAGCATAACGCTGTCAATTGTATACTGAACTAAAATCAGAATTAAAAGGTAAAGGTTCCCCATACACATCTGTGCTAGTCGTTCCCGACTCTAGGGGTGGTGCTCATCTCTGTTTCAAAGCCGAAGAGCCAGCGCTGTCTGAAGACGTCTTGGTGGTCATGTGGCCAGCATGACTAAACACCGAAGGCACATGGAACGCTGTTCCCTTCCCACCAAAGGGGGTCCCTATTTTTCTACTTGCATTTTTATATGCTTTCAGGTTGGCAGAAGCTGGTGCGAGGAACGGGAGCTCACTCCGTTACACAGCACTCGGGATTCGAACCGCCCAACTGCCGACCTTTCTGATTGACAAGCTCAGCGTCTGAACCACTAAGCCACCATGTCCCTCTAAATCAGAATTACCAATCTGCAGTAGAAAGGCAGTTCACCTAAATAATTAACTGTGGACTGAAGTAGTTGGTTTTATGGTTAATATGTGAAAGGTACACATAATTTCAATCTTCCGACCTTGGGAAAAGTCTGACTGTGGCTACTCAGCCACTTTGTAGTAGAAAAGCAGTTTTTTAACTTCCCTGTTTACGGTAGCTTCCTTGGATCATTCATGTCCATCCTGTTTTATTTTTCAAATTTTCTTTTCCTCCTTTCCTAGTGTGCACCTCTTTTACCCCTTATTCTAGCTCAATCCTTTCTTTTCTTCCCTCCCTCTCTGCCTTTCTCCTCCAGTTTTAATATACCATAACCAATTAATTTTGTAAGTGAGCTATTTTATTTTACTAATCAACTTTAGTCAGTTTTATCATTTTACTATCCGATAATCCAGCGTCGCCCAGGTATTTATGACAATGCTGCAGCCTACAATTCCCAGCGTCCTTTGCCCGATTTCCATGTCTTGGCTCTACTGGCTGGATAGCCTCCAATTTGCATGCCTTGTCTGGTAATTCTCTGCACATGTGCAGTAGAGCTTGCCAGTGAAATGTTGGTGGGGGTGTCCACTTTGGCACCCTTTTGGGGGGGTGGAAAGACCTCCGAAAGGCATTTGTGCCCCCCCCCCCCAGTGCTGATCTCACAATGCCAAGGTGTGTCTGTGCCAAGTTTGGATTGGTTGCTCCATGTAGGAGCGTATAGTTCACATACACAAACACACATGCCTCACCACACTTCTGTTTTATATATATAGATTTAACTACTTTGTTTTGCCCAGGTCTTATCCTCTTTTGGCATGTGGCTTCTGGAGTGATATATGTGTCTTTGTGTATTATACTTGCTTATATGCACACAAGTGTCAGATGCATATAACTATGCAAAGGAGAAGATCTCCAAGATTGGTTTCACCTGAAATTGGCAACCAAGGTTGACAAATTATAGAAGCTGAGTATTGTAAGGCTTTCTGTCAAAATTTAAAAATATATTTGGGAAGAGATCATTTTCAACACAGAGTTATCTTTCTGTTAAATACAATGTTAATTATTCTATGTAGTATTGCAAAATACCTGTAAATGGCGCCAGTATTAATGTAGGGATGGTAAACACAGGTAAACAAACAGGTCAGATTTCTTTTAGTTTAACCCAGGGGTCTTCAAACTTGACAGCATTAAGACTTGTGGACTTCACCTCCCAGAATTCCTCCTCCAGTCATATTAGCTCAGGAATTCTGGGAGTTGAACCTCACAAGTCTTAAACTTTTGAGTTTGAAGACCCTTGGTGTAAGCACTTCAAATAAACTGAAAATTATGCCTATTTCTGAAAGCTAATGCTCATATTACTGAGAGAACCCAAGAATGAAAAAAATTATATAATACCATTTTTATTGGGCAATGGAGCAGCCCATTGGTTAGTGATGGTCCTTGCCAAGGAATCAGACCTCAGCAACTGCTCAAGTATGTCAAGCATTGATACTGACTTTGTATTGAACTATGGTGGAAAAAAGAGCTAGTTTGGTGTAGTGTAACCACTACACTACGCATCAGGCTACAAGTCAGGAGACTGTGAGTTCTAGTCTGACTTAGGCACAAAGGCACCCAGGTGACCTTGGGCTAGTCACTTTTTTGCAGCCCTCAGAAAACAATAATGGCAAACTACTTCTGAAAAACCTTGTCAAGAAAACTGCAGGCAGTCTCCAAAAATCAGACATGATTGATGGAAAGGAGGAAAACGCTGAAAACTCATTTAATTTGGAGGTTATGATCAGTCTTAAAATTCTGTAACGTGTTAATTCAGTGTTTCAAAGAGTTACCACAATCTAGTTAGAGAGTGAAAAACAATACAGCACTGACATGTCAACTGAGTTGTAAATTAAAAAAAAAATCTGACATCAGAGCTAACAGTTGACGAACACGCAGATGATTTAGGAAATATAAACACAATAAGAAATCTTTTTCCTCTTGAAACTATGAATTGATTTACCCTGCTATGATTTTATTAACTTGAAAAATAATGGTAAAATTTTGATGGTAAAGCTAATTAAGAAACAAACTTGTCTCTGTGTACTTCTAACATTATTCACATGGAACACTTTCTGATGTTGTCTAAGCAAGTCAGGCAAATCAAAAGCAGCCCAACTGGAAGCCAAACACAAAGCTCCACTGCCACAGGAGGCCCCTAAGAGCCTTGCATTCCACATGGCCCCTAGGAACTCTTCCAAGTTGCAGTAAATTATATTTTTTAATGTCAAATAAGAGGTAGAATAAGGCAAGTAATATTAACTGCACTTACTTGAACGCAGTTTATTAGAATTACTAATCTTGCATCACAGTTTGGTCTGTCTCACTCTTACAAAATTTGTTGTCTCCAATCCTAACTTGATGTTCAGAGAATGCCTTCTGGCAAAACCCTGAATCAAATAAAGTTGAAATTAGGCTCTGAAGTACATTTTTATATCCATATTTAGAAGAACTTCAATCCAGGGCCTGAATGTGGACATGAAGTTAATTTTGCTGATAAAATTATTGGAGAACAGCCAGAGTGAGAAATGATGGGAAACAATAGTGTCTACTAGACTAGAGTGTCTTTGGGTAAATGGAAATTTGTAGTTTCTAAGTCTCATAACATTCATTTTGAGAATATTTCCCTGGCCTTGTCTCAAAATTTCACGTATGACAAGTTGGCTATTCCAGTTTAGAACTTTGAGTTTTATGGACTATTTATTTTTTTTAAATGTGAAAATCTGGAATTGCTCAAACTCTCATCTCAGTAAAAAAATTATTTTCCAGTTGTTCTGCAAACAAACATCAGTGATGTTGCTATCAAACTTGCTGAAGGATGAAGATAATATAATATCTGGGATAACAATCTCTGACTAAGCAATATATTACTGGAATTGTATTTATTTCTCTAATTTAATTAGATTAGAGATTATTTCTCTAATCTAATTAAGGCCAACAATCTAAATGAGAGGCTCTGAGTGGCAAGCAGAATTAAAATAATTAGAATACAATAAAAACAATGTCAAACATTATAAAAATTAAAAGACAAGCAACCAAGAAACAAGCATCCAAATCATTAGTACAACCAAGAAATGGGTCCCTGCCCAAATTTAGTGTTATGTTCCTGGGCGCAGAACCACATCTTTAGGGTCTTACAAAAGACCAGTGGGGTCAGGACCATCCTGATCTCTGGAGGTAGAATGTTCATCAAGCTGGACTATATGGCAGAAAAGGAATACCTTCTCTCCCCACCCCCCCGCACAGCTTTCATTAGTTGATGGGACCAAAAGTATGTCATCCTGCCTGACAGACTGGACAGAGATAGTCGATAACTCAAATAACTCAGTCCGAAGCCATGAAGATCTTTAAAGATGATGACCAGTACCCTTGTTGCATTTGAAAGCACACTGGGAACCAATGTAGCTCATGGAGTAGTGGTGTTACTTGCATTGAGTAACCACCCTCATTTAGCACAAGGTGGTACAACCCAAAGTTACGCAGAGGCCCTCCTAACCATAGCTGCCACCTGTCCTTCAAGCAAGACCCATGAGTCCAGGAGGATCCACAGATTATGCTCCAGGTCTGTCTGAGGCAGTGCCACTCATTCAAGACCAACAATAGAAGGTTCCAAGCACCAGAAGGTCCAAACACCAAAGCCTTGTAACTTGTTTCCCTAGCAATATGGTAGCTTAAGTCTATGTTGAAAAGTTTTTTTTACTTAATTTGTAAAGGGGGATGAGTACTTTATTGGAAGGTGGTAGGATACGTGCAAATATACACATAAATACCATTTTTATTACCTTTACTTTCTTGGTAGATACATTACTTCCTCAGCATAGTTTCAGTAAAAAACACAATGGCAGTAAAATGATCTCAATTGTTTTTCAGATGTATTATGAGTGACTAAAGGGACACATTCATCCATTTTCCTGGCAACAACTGGCACTATTCTCAAGTTTTTCAGAGTTTTCAGTTTAGCCTAGAATTAGCCTGGTTTAAGTCCCCCCCCCCCAAAATTGGGGGGGTGGGGGTGGGGGAGAGGGGAAATCCTCATCACCTATTTGGGATTTTTGGTTTTTTTTTGGTTTTTGGATATGAGGGCACCAGGAGATCCTAAGGATGCGTCATCAAATTCAAAGAAGCCTTTTTACTATAATGATTTTATGAATAAACAGTCCTGACCAGTGTTGGCTTTACAGTTTGAATCACATGTGAGTTTAAAAGGACAAATGACATGTATTGCGCCCTTATTGTTCAGATTTGGTACCCACTGAATGAACTAGAAATCAACAATTTTCGCATCTGCCAAGAAAAGATTAATTTTCCTGATAAATGTACTTTAAAAATAGCCAATTAGTTCTAGTTAAACAACTTCCATTTGGAAGGATGAAAATAACAGTATTATTACCGGCATTCATTGTGTGGATGAATAGATTTGGTTAGAAGTACTGGTAATGCATGTCTGAGACTGGATTCCTGTTGTGCAGAGAACAAAATGCCACTATCCTGATATCAATTGGGCTATGAGAAATTATAGTTTATACTACTTGTCAAAGGGTTCTTGGTCAAGAGGAAGGTGTCTTTCTTGAATTGTACAAGTATGTTACTATATTTGTATATTTGTCTTGAACGGGAAAAGAAGTAATCAGTTATACTGAATTTGAAAAACAGGATTAAATAAAGTCATGACCTTGGCTACTAACAACTGAAGTATCACTACCATTCATGGAACATGCAAAAAACTAAAAGTCAGAGCCCAAGGGCTATTCTTATGACAGGTTAATAAATACAGCTAAAATGATAGTTAATAAACACCAACTAAGCCCTTCAATTTCAGCAATAAATTGTTCAATTGGTTAAATGTCCACAGTTTTTTCTCCAAACCCTGGAGTGAACTGTTTAATCAATAAACTGTTGCCTCACTCAGCAAACAACTATCAGCAGCAGTATCTGGCTGACATGAAGTGGCCCCTTAAGGATCAGTTGGCTGGTCAATAGTCTCCTTAGGACTTGAAAGTGGGGAAAAATGAACTTTTAACCAAAACTAAAAGCAAAAGTGCACTAGAATATCATTCTCAAAACAGAATGATTCTTTTCTGAAAAAAACCCCAACCCACATGGGTTTTCCGTTCTAATGTAACGTAACTTTTCATGTGGGCTATCTCACAAATACTTTTGCCACAGAAAGCCTTCACTCTGTAGCCAGTTGTGAGAAAGTGGGATACACATATAATAATGCAGCATATAAAATTAGACTAGCAAATGTTACCTTCATAATAGATTGTTTTTTAAAGAATTCATTTTTTCAGCAAGGGAAAAAAAATCACATGTGTAATCTCTCCCAGCGCAACCTCTTACAACTGGGAACTAATACGGCTGTTAAACATCCACTTCTATATAAGATATAATACACATACAACATAATATCGATATATAAATTATCAGTATCAGTATAATAGTTTCATGCTACAGTGAATCTGACAACCTTGTATCTGGCCTTTTATTTGGCAGACTTTTAAATACATAGTTCATAACCTTTGTACTCCAGACAGACTTTAGCATTAATTCGATGGCCATACAAGTTTGAGATTTCAAGTGTACTTTCCACCCAGGCAAACCATTGTAAATATTTGGATATACACTGAAACTGATAAAGTTCTCATAAAAGTGTCAGTAAAGAAACTTCTTTTCACCTGAAACAGTTTTCAAAGTCATTCTAAACTTTGCTCTTTGCAATCAAAAGATGCTTCTTACACAAGGCAGGTACTGAAAGCAAAAAGGTAGTATTTTGAAATTCCAATGGCCTTAAAGGAGATCTTTGGATAGTGATATGTACTGACCAATGCACTGGAGTGACTTGGATCCAGAGATGCCTTGCCCAAGAGCAGGGGTCTGCAAACTGTGGCTCTGGAGCCACATGCGGCTCTTTCGGCCCTCTGCTGTGGCTCCCTGTTAGTTGATCCCACCACTGGCTGGCCCCTGCCCTCCCATGTCCTCCCCTCCCCGTCACTCCTCACCTGGCCTGAGAAGGTAAGGGTGATGGTGTGGGATGGAGACTCACTCTATATTCCAGAGCAGGAGGCAACTGGGTGGGAATAAGTGATGTGAGTGGCCACAGGCAGTGATAAAGGTTGTTAAATTATTGGCTCCCGGTGTTTTCTTTTCTGTGGGAAACAGGGCCAAATGGTGCTTTGAGTGTTTGCAGACCCCTGCCCAAGAGGAAAGGTACTTCAGCTGCCTTCCTCTGAGTCTCCTTACTTACAATCCTGGGAATACAGAATCTGACAGAGGAATGGTGGGCCATCCTCTCACTGGAACAAATTTTCATTTGTCTGCCTCTAGATCCAACCCATTCACTTACTGAATTTGGGCCACGTCTTTCTGGTTCTTCTTATTTTATAGCCTTCTTTTCTGTAAATGTTTCATGTCTGAAGGGATATACACATAGACATATAGAAACAAATCAACAATTAAATAAAAATAGCCAAATTAACCATCTCCTTCAATTCAAAACTTCGGTACTGTACAGTAACATTAGACTGGAATAAACGTTATAAATGTTATTTATTGTAATTTTAATACACCAAATAAATATGTTGGGTGAATTAAAATACTAAGCAAATTAAAAAAATGATAAAATATAAAAAGAGGAAAACTTTTCAGTGAGTAGCATGAAAAAGAGCATAAAATATAAACATGAGACTATCAATACAAACTTTAGTAATGTGCACACGTGACATAAAAATATGTTATTAAAAATGCTTGAGAAAAGAAGAATGCCGTAGCAGCTCTGCGAGCTAGGGTAATCAGAAGAATTTGTACTGGCTTGCTTTACAATAAATAGATTGTGATAGTGGTGACTCACAATGCCCACACTGGAAGCCGCTCCAGAAATGGGCAATCTGCTCCACATCATCACCACCACCATCATCATCATCAAGCAAATTTATTATGGTTGCCTGTTCTGGTAGATTCTGGGCAGCTTATGAATTTCAAGGAAACAATAAAAGCAGTTACAAAGCTCAAAACAATACAAATGGCTAGATCTTAAGGGCTTTCTAGAATTCAAGGAGAGTGGGCACCATCCAGGAGGAAGTTGCTGTTCCAGACAGTGGGGGTTACAAGTGAGAAGCCTCACTTCTTTGGCCCCATAAGATGGCAATGTTTTATAGAGCAACCTAAGGTATACCCACTCTTCTGAAACATAACAGAAACTTTTGAGGACAGATCAAGAGCTAACCATTCTGTAATCATGCTGCTGACAATGTCTTTAAAATTATAAATATGTCACACTCCCCCAAAGTTGCGAGTTTCAGTACTAAATGATGCACTCCAAATTCCATGTTAAGTTCCATTCCACTTCAAATTCTTAATTTTTGCACCTGAGCGTTTACTGAAAAATGCCCTTTGACGCAAATACCTTAAGCTGGTATATAGCATAGATATCGAACCTTTTAGCTTCTCTGGGCCACTCTGAGTGAAGAAGAATTGTCTTGGGTAGCATATAAAATATAGCTAAGGTACAATATTGTAAGGCTGCATTACTAGCTGTCCACGACCATGTGCTGCCTGTGGGTCATGGGCTCGACATGCCTGGTGTATAGGGAAAAAGCTGATTTGTGAACTATTGTACATTCAATTGCTTGTTGCAGTCTTTAAACTGAACTCAGAAACACAGAAATAACCACAGATGGTAGAACACTATTGGAGTAGCATATTTCAAGTGATAGATTTCAGGCAACCTGTCGATATCTATGTATCATAGCAATTTCATTTTCACAATTGTTTTTTTTTTAAAGCAATTCTTCTTAAGGCAGTGCTATAATCTGTACTAGAAACAGAGTGTGAATGGCCGAAGCCATCCAATTTCATCTAGTTCATCTTGTAATGATTGGTGACTATACTAGAGAAGAAATGGCAAGGAGTCAGTAGAATTTAAGTTTTCTAAGGCAATCTAATAATTCTATCAATGCACAGCTCCTTTCAAGATAAAAATGAACTGGATAATTGGAGCTATAACATTCACAATTCCAAAGATTCAGAGTATTTTCTCCACATGGTAGGAATACATCAAAATCTTTATAAAACACAGCACTTGTTTTTCTGAATCAAGATATTGTCTCTGTTTTTTTCCTTACCAGCCATTAGACCACAAAGCTGAAATGCTGCTTAATTTTATCTACTGCAGGAAAAGAATGGGGAAGTTTTATAAACTAGAGCAGGGGTGTCAATCTTGATTTCATTGAGGGCCGCATCAGGGTTGTGTTTGACCTTGGGAGGCTGGGGTGGGAGTGACCAGGGTAGGCGTGGCCAGCTTGATGTTACTTGTGTTGGGGGTACCTGTGGTGGTCTGAGAGCTCTACCAGCAAAAACGAGCTCCTGAACTCTGTTTCCAACTGTGATGGCCTCCTGCAACCCTCTGCCAGTGAAAACTAAGCTTAGGAGGGCCACACATGCCCCCCCCAAGCTCTGTTTTCACTGGAAGAGACAGACTGTTTCCAGGGTGGCCAGATCCAGCCCACGGACCTTGAGTTTGACACCCCTGAACTAGAGGGACAAAAACACCTACTGCAAAAGCTTTGCTCCTATGTTTTCTTTTAACAGAAATAATTTCTACTAAAGGTAGGAGAGATTGTGCTA
>JANHFR010002887.1:89303-100463 GCA_032468015.1 Mimophis mahfalensis | reverse complement strand
AAAAAATTTGAATCCCACCACTGGTGGGGGCTGGTGGGTGGGTGGGGCTTCAACATTCACTCTGTAAGATATACAAACATTTCCACCCACTTGGGGGGGAGTGCATCTTATAGAGCAAAAATATGGTAATTGCAAAATATTTTATAATGTAACCAATACAGAAATAATAATTACATTTATCTTTTAGTTTACAGATAAAACAAGGTACTGTATAAACTAAGTTGTATTTAGCTATAATTTTTCTTAAAAAAATGATATGCATTTTCTGGTTATTTGTACTTTATTTTCGTCTCCCTCAGTGGCACCTATTCTCATCAGGTGCTTAGCACTGAAACTTAAAAATTTTACAAACAGGAAAAAATCATAAGCTTTACTTTTTATATAGGTCAGATCTCACATCTGCAGCTAATACAGGTGTGAATAAGTGGAGGCCACTTTTATAGTACGTTGGTTGCAAGCAGAGAGCCTTTATCCAGTGTTGCATTTTTTATTTTATTTTTTTTGCAGAATATTTATAAGTTTCTTCAGGTCTTTTCACAGACAGTAGTAACACATAAACTTTTAATTATATATTAAAGATTATCTCCTGGACTAGTTGTAAAGGATTTGGAAAAAGGTGAAGTAAAATCCATTAATCCAAGAGTTCACCTTTCTGTCATTTATGACATCAGACAAGCTGGGTTAATTTCTTCATTAATGTGTTTGAGCTAAGACAATGGATCTGTCATTAAGTATCACATAGCACAAGATAAGAAAGTCCTAAACAGATTATAATTGGTGCATTTAGTTGAATTTCAAACATTCAGTTACTTAATCATTTGTTCTTCACTCTGTGCTGCTGCCTAAACATACAGAGAATACTTCAGATGCCTTAGGTTAAGACAATGAAATAGGGAAGACCACAGATAGGGGATGAGGAACAGGCTGAAAGCTGTTGTGTACAGCAAATGGATCTCCTTGCAAATCTTCTGTCAGGGAAATTAAAGAATCTTAAATGCCATTAAAAAAATAGATTAAATAAAAGACTGGTATGTTTCCTTAAAAGGTTTTAAGAAACAACATTGAAAATGCATGATATCACTCTACAGTTCCTAGAACATGGGTGTCAAACTCGCGGCGTCATGTCATGTGACATCACAACTTTTTTCCCCTTGGCTAAAACAGGGGTGAATGTGGCCAGTGCATGACTCATCCGGCCTGCGGGCTGCAAGTTTTACACCCCCAGTCTAGAATGTCTGATTTCTTCTACTTTTATCTTTTAGCAAATGTTCCAACTTCACTCATTGTTATGCTATACAGGGAAATCATTGCTTTTTCTAGTTTTAAACTAACTCCTGCCCAGATTGACATAGGCATATTCCCTGTTTTAGCTGGCTTTCTAAGCAGCTGAAACAGCATCTAGTGAGCTGCTATGAGGAGTTTTCAAGATGTCTGGAGGATAAAAATTGTGCCATTCCACTTGAGGTTGATTGTCAATGGGCAGGTGCTATTAAAATAAACTGAGGCTGCATCTTGCAAGGTTAGCTGGGAGGAGTCTGAATCTATTGACCCTGATGATGTAGATAGGTTCCTTTGGAATGTTTGTCTGATTATGGCTTTGATTCCTATTTTCCTAGCTGGTAAACATCTTTTGAGGCGTAACAGGAGGCTGGATCAGAGTGGTGGCTAATCAATCCTTGATAGGAGAAAGAGCCCCCTGCTTTGAAGAGGAGGGTAATGTTCTCCATCTCAAAAAGTCATCACTTGATCCAACAAATTTGAATAATCATTGTTCAGTCTCCAATCTTCCCTTGTAAGGAAAGGCAGTTGAAAAGGTGTTTGGTCTGTGCCCATGAAGATCTCTGGAGGAAATGCATTATCTGTTTCCTTTCCAATCATAGCTTGGGTCTAGACATGGTTACTGAAGCCACTTTGATTGCTGATATGGATAACTTCTGAAAAAACTGAGACAGTAGAATGCAACTGCTTTGCTTGTACTGGGCCCTTTAGGGACTTTTGACATGATAGTTCTTACTGGAGATATGTTGGGGGCTCAAATATGCAGTTTTCTGTGGAGGACTGTGTGTGTATGTGTGTGTGCTTTCAGTAGAAGGGGAAAAGATACAGAGCCACATGATCCCACGTATATATCATTCTAACATATAGTTAATGTAACTGCAGTTATTGAAATAAATTAGCTGAGTGCATGCACCATACTAAAACATGAACCATGGTTTGCAAATACACTGGCTGGGTTCACATACCAAGTCACAAACAAGGAAACCACTTTTTTACTCAGCATAAAATAAATCCAGCCTGTATGAAGATCTACTTTCCATCAATCCACCAACATACTTTTATTATTACTCACAATGCTACCCAATCTAAATATTTATTTAGCACTAGCATTATACTACTTAGGGAATGACATTCCTTGTCTGAATGTTATATTATTAGTAGGGGAAAACAGGTAAAAGTGCAACAAAAGTAAGGCCTTATTATTATATAAGTAAAACTAATGACATGTCTGGAGATGGGTATAATTAAAGGCCAGTTTCAAACATTTAATTTCCTGGAAAAAGGTGGTGGCTCTGTAACTCCAGATACATACTGTAAGTACGATACTATCTGGAGTCATTTCATCACTTGGCTAGTATATAAACTGAGACTGTTTTGGTCACCTTGATGGATGACCTATGTCACAAATTAGGTAAAAAGAATGTAGTGCTGCTAGTTTCCCCAGATCTGTTAGCAGTTTTGAGTACCATGAAGAATGGCATCCTTCTGGAATGTTTGCCAGAACAGGTCAAGGGCATTAGTCCATCAGATGATCATGTGCAGAAGATATTCTGATAATTATTTTTTCACTCTTAGACCCATAACTGGATTAAGAACAACCTTAAATCCAGAAATGATACCCTTTTCCTTGGTATTATGGATAAATCAAGAGAAAAACTATTTGGAACCTGGAAGCTTTTAAGAAGAGACTGGACAGCCACTTATCTGAAATGATATAGGTTCCCCTGCTTGAGCAGAGGGTTAGACCAGAAGACCTCCAAGAGGAGACTTTGGAGGTCTCTTCTAACTCTATCATTCTGTATTCAGCCTTTTTGTATATGGTGGCAGTTGCAAGGATTGTGTGTGCCAAATATTGGAAGGAAAGGGGAACTCCCACTGTGGAAGAATGGATTTTGAAACTGACAGAATTGGTAGAGATGGTGAAATTAACTGCATTGATTAAAGATAATAGTTTGCATAAGTTTATAAGAGTCTGGAAGCCATTTGTGGAGTTTCTACAGGTTAAATATAATAAAGGGCTACTAACAGAGAGCTTTGACGTTTAATATTTGGGGCGGGGGGTGAACAGTTATCAGTCTTTTTTACAGTGGACAGGTATTGGGTCAATTTGATAGATTGATTTGTATATTTGAGATATTTATTAAGAGAATGGGATATAGATTAGTAATTTAGCAAGTATAGATGTAGACCTGCAATGCATGGGAGCAAACCTATTAGATTTGTGTGAGATACTGTATAGGTATTAGCATTCAACTAGGGCCAAAGTCATATGTTTATTGTTAATTTTCTATTTGCTGTATACACATCCTTTTTCCTTTTTCTATATCTTGTTTGTAATTAATATTTTGTTTTTATTTTGTATTTGTATTTTATTTTTTTGAAAAATAAAAAAATATTTAAAAAGATAAAGATTCTGTTGGTCAATATGATACTGAATTCAATCCAGAATAGTTTGGATGGGACTGCAATAAAGAACAATTCTTATACCTTAACTGTCATAGAATTCATAGGTCAGGGATATCAAACTCAAGGCTTGCAGGCTGCATCTGGCCCACTGGGTACTTAGATCTGACCTATGGGGCTGTCTTGGAAACATCAAAGGACTGGCCCTGCCAGTGAAAACAGAGCTTGGGAGACCCACATACTGCCCTCCCGAGCTCTGTTTTCAGCTGCGACAGCCTCCTGCAAACCCCTGCCAATGAAAATGGAACTCCATTTTCACTGGCAGAGAGCTCAGGCCTCCACAGGTGCCCCTGACAAGTGATGTTGATCTGGCCACGCTCATCCTGGCTACTGGCCATGAGTTCAAACACAACCCTGATGTGGCCCTCAATGAAATCGAGTTTGACACCCCTGTCAGGGGTGGTGGTTTTAATAAAGTATGCAGTTGTACGATAGTTCAGTCTTTTTTATGTCATCCATCCTAGTCTACAAAAATATGATCTATGACCTTTATATTTTCCTATAGAACGAAGAGACATCTAGGTTGATAACTTTTTCACAGGGATCATCCCCACTTACCCACTAAAAACTAGCTGTGAATCAAGAAGGACCCTTAACTAAGATTTCCTCCTTCAAGGGCAGGGTCACACTATCAAGAGACAATATCCTGGAATAGTCAGAGCACAAATAGCAACTAAGCTGGAGGATTGCCCATGGCAGGGATGATCATTCTGTGACCCTCCCACTGACTGGAATCATTCACAGAGGCAGGAATGAAATCATGGCAGAATGGTGCTCCAATCCCCAATCTTTGCAGGCAATCAAAAAAAGAGATCTAAAAGGAACAGAAGAGATATCCTAACTCCCTCGGGTCCAGCAAAGTTAATCCATACTGGGGATTAATGCCATCTCTGTCACAGAGTAGCTTAGATAAAGAATAATTTTTGCTTTAGTTACCTAGGAAGGGGGGGTGGGTACAGGAAGTAGTCATTTAAGGCTGCTGATAGGACCCACTTCTGAAGTGAAATATCGATACCCAGAGCCAACCATCACTAGCCCTAACCTCTACAGCAAGGCTGGCAAACTCCTAGCTCCTGGGCCCAGTTTAGCAATGAATGTGATGTCGCCGTGACAACGTGAGTTGACATTCCTGCTGTACAGCCTAGGGAAGCAAGGAAGGTCACAGATCCAAGCTACATTTTAAAACTTGCTTTCTAATCCTGCTGCTCTCCTTTTCTTCCTTTTGTAACTTCTTTATGAAGATAATGTGATTACAAGCCGGATTTAAGCCATATACCTTTAAATCATACTGAATAAGAACTGCAAAAACACCAGCCAGCCACCATAGTGTTCTGTATTAAAAATATAGGTCATCCTCATTTAGCAACCACAATTGGCACTGGCAACTTGGCCATTAAGTGAAGCTGCTGCTAAGCAAAACCATGCTTAAATCACTTCAGCTTTCCTTTGCTTTATAGATCTGCAAAGGTCATAATTGTGAGAATTGGTTGCAAAGTGACTTTTTCATCGCTGCCCTATCTATTAACAGTCACTATCTGAGGCAGCTGCTAAATAATAATTCTATTATTTTATTAATTAATTATATTGATTCTATAATTCTATTATAACAGGAAATTTTTATATTCCGGGTATAAATAAATTTAGGTAGATGGTAGTACCCGGCTGATCTTGTTTGGGATCAGACATAAAACAGACTCTAAATCCTGGCTCGTTTTTGGTTGGGAGATCATTGAATATCAAGGCACTAGGCTGAACTTGGAAGCTGAAAAAACATCTTTTAAACAATGACAAAAATTCATACAAAATTATTCATTGTGTTCAAGAAAATCTCCACAAATCACCCCAAAACCACCCTTAACTTGAGAATGTAATTTAAATGAAATTTAATTTCATTAAATTCCAGAATAAATAAAGCACTATATCTACTAACTTTAGTTATAAACTAAAGGTAATTGACTAGTATGAAAAAAACACTGAATTGTAACTTAAGGTATTTTAATGTCTCTACCTAAAATCTGCAAAGATGGAAGAACAAAGGAAATCAACATACAAATTCATTTTAAAGTCATACGGTATATTCTGGTAAACTATACTTTCTATACTTTCTTAAATCATAAATAATTTTGTACACAAAGTTCAGTGCACAAAAATTAACCCATGAAATAAAAGACATCAGAGGGAGAAAAAAAGCCTGCAAGTTCATGGCAAGTTTATTTCTACACTACCACAATCACATGAATTAGGGTGGCTTATATTAATTTTAAGGTTGATGTTCATTTTAAAATTAATATAAGAAACAATTACAAACATCCATTTAAAAAAAGCAAGAATCTGAAAAATATATAAAAATTGTAATAACCACAATGCACAGAATCAGCATATGGGAATTTCAAAATCACTGTACTTTACAGCATCTGAGGCATGACATACTTAATCATTTCAAGAACTAAGGAATTTTCCTCAACTCAGTCTCAGTCTTAAAACGAACTTTTTCTTTAACACAGGCACCCTAAGCATAATACTGCACCCTGTCAGAAATACCTAAGGTATTGTTTTGAGATTTATAAAGGATTCTGTGGTTGGTGTCAATTCCCAGCTAATATACAGACAGGCCTTCTCCAGGGTGATCTCTTTCCGGCCTGACTTCTCAAGCAGTGTCTATTTATGTAGTTTTCTTGGTAAAATACAGGAGTGGTTGACCACTGCTTCTTGCAACTGCAAAACACAGCTCAGTGGGAGTCACGGTTCTGCTGTCACAGGGTCCTTTTGTGCATATGTGTGTTCATATGGTGAACAACACAGAAATTCCATACTGTAACCATAAATCATTCCAGATTTTTAAAGAGTTATTTGTTTTCATAATCTTCTCTCTTCCCTTACTCTTTTAAGAGTCCCTACATTGAAACAATGAAACAAAGGATAGAATATTTTTGTTATAATGCATGTTCCACTTGAAATAAAACTAACCTCAACACTCAATATTACGACTTAGGTCAGAGAATACGTTTGGTGTACATTTTGAGTGTTTGAAGTAATTGAAAGCAATAGAGAACTAGAAAGAAAGATGAGTTTTAACATTCAAAACATGACAAGCTGGAAAACAAGTTACGTCCGAATTAATTACAGATAAGCCACTTTAGCTTGCTCAAACAGGCCAGGTTTTTTTTTTTAGCATACCAATTATGGAACCACCATTACAAAGTAATCTGGATTGTATAAAACATAAAATGTTTATCAAGTGGCTTCAATGAATAACTCGTTTTTAAAAGTGACTAACACAAGTTATTTCTGCCTTTATTTTTACCCAAACATCCAATAAACGTAGCTCCAGATTATATTACCATAAAGAATTAATACAAAACTTGCTACGTGCTTTAAAGAGAGAAAAATCTCTAGGTCATCATAAACCCTTCAAACTTTCCATCCTCCTCCCTGCCCAATTTGCATGGAGGAGTCTATTTTACAGCTTTATCCATGTAATGGTCTCAAAGGCCTTTCTACCATGCCAAAATTTCTCTTTGAAGTTTGCCCTCCCATTAGTGCTTCAGTGTAGGTATTCAGCATGATTGGGAAAGCACAGCAAAAGTCCCAGAACCGTCCAGTTCTGTCGGATACAGTTGTTTCATGTTGCTGTGATTTACTATCTTCATTATTACTCAAAAGAAGAAGAGCACATCTTTGGTTAAGCTCCCCCTCCCTTTGTCTCTTCTCCTCTTTTTTTTTTTCTCTTTAACAAACAGGACTCTCTTGAGTTTTGTTGGACATTGTGCAGGATGCCTTTTGCCAAGTCGAATGGAACACACTTAATACTTTTCCTTTATAACCTTTGTAATAAATCAGCTGTCACTCCATTTGCACAAGTGCAGCCATTAACGTCCTGTCCCCTCCTCCCAGCACTTCCCAAATTTTAAACAAAGTAGGAATAAACTGAAGCTGAACAGACACAAGGGGTCCAGTAAATCAGTTTAATGAGAATGGAAACAACTGTAAGAAGCTTCCATCAGGTGGGCATCACAGGCTCAGGTTTGGAGTAAGATTTGGGAAATGATGGAAGCGATTCTGGAAAACTTGCTGTTCAGCTGAGATAAAGATCTGTAATGAGCATTGTGTTATTCCTTTTGCTGAAGGAATGTTTAGATTAATTAGTCTGTGAGGGTTATGCTTTCACATTCCTGGATTTTCTTGTAGATGTAGCAAATGGCATGTTTATTCAGTCATTATTGACCTTTTACTTCATTCAGTTAGCTGTACTAGTTATTTCTTATTTTGCCTTCATTATAGGTGACTCACAATGATATGTATTTCTATGTCAGTAAATGAACATCTATTGAAGGAAGGGTTTTTTCTTTTTTCAAACTGGAATTCAAAATAAACTTCTATTTATATCCATGAAGTGTTCCCTATTTTCATTACTGGTTCCATAAGAAATTATCCACATGTTTTTAAATTAAATCACTATGGGTACTCCTGGACTTACAACAGTTCACTTAATGACCATTCAAAGTTACAACGGGACTGAAAAAATTGACTTATGACCATTTTTCACATTTATGACCCATGATGTAATTTCTATTCAGCTGCTTGACAACTGACCACATTTATGAAGCTTGCAACATCCCAGGTTCTCTTGATCATCTTTTGCTGCATTCTGACAAGCAAAGTCAAAGGGGAAGCCAGATTCACTTAACAACCGTGTTACTAATTTGATAACTGCAGTGATTTACTTAACAAATGTGGCAAGAAAAAATCATAAAATGGAACAAAACTCAATTAACAAATTTCTCACTTAGCAACATAAATTCTAGGTTCAATTGTGGCTGTAAATTGAGGACTATCTGTATTCCCAAGAGCCTTGGTAGCTCACCGAGCTGAGAGCTTGCACTTAGCTGCTGGCTGCCTACCTGTAATTAGTGCGAGTTCTAATCTCACCAGGCTCAAGGTTGAGTCAGCCTTCCATCCTTCTGAAGTAGGTAAACTGAGGACCCAGATTCTTGGGGGCAATAAATTGACTTTGTAAATCAATAAGCTGACTTTGTAAAACACCGCTTTAAATAAGCAGGTCTATACAAAGAATGAAGGCAATTGCTATAAAAGTACTGTAAGCTGCCCTGAGTCTTCGGAGAAGGGTGGCATATAAATAGAAATTTTAAAAAAGCCCGGATAATAAAAGCATACTTCATTTTAAATGTGGCCACTGTTCATAAAACAGTTTTCAGAATTCAATAATTCCAAGGCTTAAAAAAATAGAATGTGTAAAATATGATTGCAGAAATACAATTATTTATTCTGACTCAAATCCTATTTTATTCTATAATCTGCATTTTGATACTAAAGGGACTATTTCTTTAATGAGAACTGTGGTGACACTTCAACAGGTGACTTTTCATTAACAGAAAACATTTAAAATACTGGATATTTCCATTTAAATACATAGTCGTTTCTCTCAGACTTCATCCTGTCAATCAATACAGACTAGTCTCTCTCAAATGGGGTCTCCCAAATATACTGGAGTTATGAGAACAGTGGCCCTCCAGTTTTGAAGGAAACTCATTCAGAAACACTGATACAAGCAATACTTAGGAAGCTGTGGTGATTTTATTTAAATATCAACAATGTACCATAACTTTCAGGTCAAGGATAGATAACCAGTCACTTGAAGATAATCTTGAAAAAAACCAAGATTGTACCATATCAATTTGGTCATAAAATGTCCCTTTTTCAGTAGTTCAATTTTTGGTATCTTTTTACATAAAGGATAAAATGGCAGCAGGCAGCTTGTAGAAGAACAACATGCCCAAATCTACCCTTAAATGGTCCGCATTATACTAATGCTTTATAATATTTTTTACAGAACTTTGAAGTATTTAAATTTCTTTAAAAGGCTTGCAGTGAGAATCGTCTACTCCCAGATGCCCCCTGCTTCCATTATAATTTTAAAATGACACAAAAACAGGTTGAAAAATTTTAGCCTTTCTTTTTCTAGTAACATCATCACAGCACCGAGTGTCCGTTCATGTACGCCCATTGCTACTTTAAAAGTTTAGATTAGGATTACACATAAAATTAATTAGATGGCAATTCTCTCCCCATTTATCTTCAAGCAATTATATAAATATAATGAAGTTATATAGCACTGCATCAGTAGTCAGCTTAAAAGTCATACTTAAGCAGATAAAAGTCTGCACTCTATAAGTACTCCATCACTTCTAAAATTCATCATACTAAAAGGTACATACAAAATGAAACAAAGTTTTTAAAGAAGCCAAACCAATCTATCCAATCACAGAACTAAAATCATAATTATAATCTGGTTTTAAATCATAGAGGAACATTTTACTAATATTCAGGTAATTATTTTATAACATCAACTCTCATTAATTTCAATTATTTTGTACACTGTTTAAAAACAAACAGTATTTTAGAAAAAACTATGCAACACAGATCCAGAAATTCCTGCGCTTTAATATTTATACTGACTTGTTTTATCTGACTGCAAATCTGTCTTGTTGTTTAGCAAAGGAAGAAGCTATTCAGATGCACACATAGCCCAGTTCACTCAAATTCACATATGTTTCACTCCAGTTAACACTCTCAGTTAACACTCTCAGGTAAAGAGGCCACGGGTAACAACATCTTGGAAAAAAAAGTGTTATATATGTGCAAAAGCCTATTCACCATTTTGTGCATGTGTGAAACACGCAAAAGATCCTCTAAACAGAACCACATGACAAAAGCCACAAATAACAAAATCCTGTACTGTGGATAAGAGGATCTGGTTTATATTTACCAACTGTGAACACATGAAAGCATGGATGATGTCACTGTGGATAAGGACGGCTGTCTATATTGCTTTTAAACACACATATAGTACATGAGATAAAAACCAGGTTTTATATTTTATATATTTATTAAAATTATTATTAATTTTAAACATGTTTAAAAACCTTTTAAACCATAGTAATTGTAATTATCAAAAACTATTAGCATTTATTTCATTTTTTTGTATTCTGCTTTTATTTTCACAAGTAACAGAAGTCAGCGAACATATTCAACCTTCATCCTCCTATTTTCCCCATAACAACCCTGTGAGGTAGGTTGGACTCTAGAGCAGGGGTCGGCAAACTGTGGCTCTGGAGCCACATGCGGCTCTTTCGACCCTCTGCTGCGGCTCCCTGTTGGCTGATCCCACCACTGACTGGCCCATGCCCTCCCACGCCATCCCCTCCCCGTCACTCCTTGCCTGGCCTGAGAAGGTAAGCGTGATGGTGTGGGATGGAGACTCTCTCCATATTCCAGAGTAGGACACAACGGGGTGGGAATAAGTGATGTGAATTGGCCACGCCCACCCAATCATACTGGTTGTTAAATTATTGGCTCCCGGTGTTTTCTTTTCTGTGGGAAACAGGTCCAAATGGCTCT
>JANHFR010002887.1:27166-41361 GCA_032468015.1 Mimophis mahfalensis | reverse complement strand
GGGGCCAGCAGCACTGACCCGAGTATAAGCTGAGGGTGACTTTTTCAGCTCATTTTTGTGGCTGAAAAACTCAGCTTATACTCGAGTATATACGGTACATGAGCAGTGGATGCTTGCGCTCACACACACAACTCTACTGGATGCAGGCATGCTGCCATTCACACAAATAAAGCTGTGTGTGCTTGCACGCATGCCTGCCACTAATATACAACCAATCCCTCTCCCTGCCCCCACCAGTGCAGGGCCACCAAGCTCAAAAGGTTGGGGACCGCTGGTTTAAATGACCAGGAATTAAATTCTTTGCATTATTTAAACTAACAAGTTAACATTGAGTCTTTTCAACAGAAACTTTCAGGACTTCTGTCTTCTACTAATAGATGCTGAGTGGGAATTTTGGAAATGAATACACCTGCTGATCACCAGTTTGGGGAAGAAAGGATGCTATTCTTTTAAATATATTACAGTGGCCCCGCACAATACCTCTACAATTAATGAATGTTTTGTCTGCTTAATTTTATCTTGCTGTAAGGGAAAGGAGGGAGGCAAAGAACAACTTTTGAGATTCATATGGTTTATGTTTATTTTAGCAATCACCTCAGATATGTGATTGTATTGTTTGTTCCAGCTAGGATTAAAATCAGGTGGGTGTTCAGCAGGGAACTAGGTAAATAAACATTTCAGACCAAGAGAAGGGGGAGGAAATCCTGTTTGTTGGACTAAGACCAATGAGGCCTTTTAGTCAATGAGATGACTGTGACAATTCAACTTTGAGTAAGTAAGATTTATAAGGATGTTTAGAAACCGGGGAATGTTTCGAGAAAATGAAATGTTGAGCTCCTTTGAGCATCTAACAGTCTTTATGGGAATAAAGAGCATTTGGTTTAATCTTATTAACATCTGTCTGTTTGAAACATGGAAACAGCCTAATATTCACCTCACAGCCTTTTGTGCACTCTATAATGAAACTAATTAAGCAAACAGCTTTTGTAGTGTCTTCTGTGTTTCCTATGTACTGTAGCTCAAAATGTAAGATATTTACTGACCTTGTCTCTTTACAGGAATTTGCTCTAGCAACAAATAGAAGCCCAGGGTGGAAGCAAATCTTAAAACTGCATGGGAGGATAATGAGTTTTAGTCTCACTTGGTGCCCCACATAAAATAAAGCACATTTGTGATATGCAGTACACATACCCATTTTTAAATATAGAATTAGAACCCCTCCTGGTTTAATCTAGAATTGTTAATGAAAAAATAAATTCCACACGAATTTAGTTTCCCTTTTGAAACAATGGCATAATTTGTAATACATACAAAAATGAAAGCCGGTTTGGTCTAGTTGTTAAGGCACCAGGCTAAAAAGCAGGTGACTGTGAGTTCTAGTCCTACCTTAAGGATGAAAGGCAGCTGGGTGACTTTGGGCCAATCACTCTCTTTCTCAGCCCAATCCATCTCACAGGGTTGTTATTGTGGAGAAAGTAACATTAGGTATGTTTGGCTTGTTATTTATAAAAATAAGGGAGGGATATAAATAAAATTTTAAAAATGATAAAGTTGCAAGACCCATTTAAATCAGTCGGGATCCATGAAATTAAACGAAGTTATAAGCCATTCCCACTGTCCAGCTTTCCACCCACCAGTGAGTTGATAGAAAATTCTACTAGCATGATATTTTTTACAATTCCTGTTCTGTTTCCTATCCTGCCTCCATTTCAAACTCATTGCCAGCCATCTGACTTAATGTAATGGGTGACAGATCCTAAGAGATTATATGTAGTTGAGGCTACTTTCAGACAGTGTTGGAATAAAGGAGAGAATGACATTACTATTGATAAGAATGACTTAAGGATACTTCACTCATATGCTGAAATGAAAGAAGTGTTGTCAGATTACAGTAGAGGAAAAAAGCCAGCCATATTTGCATCCCTGTTAGGGGCAAGAGAGGAAAAGCCCTATGTTGGATTGCGTCCATTGACATTTTTTGGGGAAAAGAATTATCAGTATAAACTCTTCCACAAAACAAGCACATCTTGGCTTTGGATACAGTTCAACTTGCTGAATTGCAAATATGTCTCTCTTGAAAAATAAAAAAAAATAAAAAAATAAAAAATCAAACTAAAAACAAAAGAAAATGGTTTCTAATGATTCTAGTAACTCCCATAAATTTTGAGTGAAAATTCCAGAAAATATAAATACATTTCTCAGTGATATAAAGAAAGAAAGGTGCCCTGGAAACACAGTGGAAATAAAATAGCCAAATTATTACTATTTACAAATGTCCTTTTCACTTATCTCAAAACTTCTAGTTTATTTTTCTAGATAAAAACTTAAAGACACCAAAGAGACAATTCTATATTATTTTTCATGTTTATGAATATCATTTAAAAAGATTGAACTCAAGTTTGAAAGACAAATACATACACACCAATGTTAAAGAAAGAATTTGGGCTTCAAGAGGCAATATCTGTGAGGCTTTCCTCAAAAGAGACCATCGTATTTATTTAAATACTGAACTTTGGAGTCTGATTTTGAAAGGTCAGGTCTAAAGTTTCCATATCTATTTGCTTCTGCCAGATGGGTGTGACTAAGGAGGTGATTACTCCATTGTGCACTCAATTTTTCCTTGCTTTCTCAAGTATTTGGTACTGATCTCTGGTCTATGACTCATGTATTATCATTTTTTTCACCTCTCTCAACAGTTATGTGAAACAACAAATTAGAGTTATTATAAATCTTATACTCTAATTGCAGGTCATGAGTATGGAGTTAGGCAAAAATAAAAGAAATACAAATTAGAATTCATTTATCAGATTCATAAAAATATTTGTTTGTTGAATTTTCCAGTGAAGAAATACTTCACCTTCATTATTTCAGACTCATAAATGCTACAATGATAATTCCAAACTTTTAAAATTATTTCACTTGGATACGGTTCACACAGAGATGTAAATCAGAACTACAATGTGTCCTCCTGACTTGAGAGCAAACTCTGCATTTTGCACAACCGAGCTTTTTTGACTCTTCCTGAAAATGGGAGTCACTACTGAGACTCCATCAGAGATTCTATGCTAGTAAGAATTTACTAGGGATCTTGGTTTGTTGTAATAATCCAGAACCATATACCAAGAATTATTACAGTTCAAGTTAAGTAAACAATGAAAAAAATAATAATCAAAAAGTTGTTACCTCTGTTTTGTTGGCAAGAGGAGTAAAATGAAAGAGATTCAGGCAGAATACACCAGAATGTGTATTCTGTTTCCCAAATAACTCATATTTTTAAAATGGTTTTTTCTTTCTTTTTTGAATTATATTGGAACAAAATTTGCATGATTGGCTAATTGAGATGATATTGATATGGAGCAAGTCCCATTAATGGAATTTTCATTTGACTATATAAGTACAGACTTTTGTTACAGAAGAGAATGATCAGAACTTGGACTTCTACTGTCACATCTGTCTATTGTCTGTCCATCTGTCTATCATCTATCTATCTGTCCATTATCTATCTATCATCTATCTATCTATCTATCTATCTATCTATCTATCTATCTATCTATCATCTTCTATCATCTATCATCTATCATCTATTTATTATCATATTCATATGGAATAATGCTAATATCCAACAGCAAAACTTTAACAAATATTTATATTTCATTTTGATGTCACCCCTTCTAGGAGGTATCTATGTTGGTGGAATAAAATATTATTATATCTACCATATCTTTCTTCACATTTTTCTAGTTTTGTATTTCTTAACTTGACAAACAGTTTATAGAAAGACAATGTCTTTTGCCTTTTTCAGTCTGTTGAATGTAAATGCTAAGGGACTCCATCATCATTCATGTTAGAGAGTAATCTATTTGAAGGTTTCCTCCAGATGTCACTACAATAGCAACTGCTTCTAAAGATATTAAATAGGATTCATCCCAGCATTAACATCCAACCATATGTTCCTGTTTTTCCCAAATATCTGAGAATTAACGTATGTTGTATTTCCAATTGGAATCAGAATTAAATAGTAATTACATTTTACACAATTGTGCAATGGTTGATAAATATTTTTATTTTTGTATGGAATGTATTTTTTAAATTTATAACATGATGATTTCTCTTTATTTTGCTTCACATTTTGCCAAGGGTCTAAGGATTAAAGTGCACACATGCACACACTCATACATATATAGAACATAGGCATAGATAAAAACATGTATTTATATCAATGTATACAATGCACTCATTTCTCACTTTTTGTCATGATGATAAAATTGGATTACACCACATGAGCTGTTCTGAGTTGCAGCTAAACCAGCATATTGGAGTAGGAGGAGTGCTGGTATTTACTGCTTTCAAATTCCTGCTGTTCTATAATTCTCATTGATGGCCTTCGACAAACTATTGTTTCCTCCTAATAGTTTACTTTACAGATTGTCATATAAAAGAGGGACATTGAGTCCTTCAAGGACACTGATCAAACATTAAGTACCAAAGTTGTGCCCCTCTCTGGTTCTGCTTAAGGATACACACTTCCTTTTCTCCTCCCCTACCCCTTTCTGGTTCTGCTATTATCGTTTTAGAAATTCAGGAGTCATCATCCTACCTATGAGAAGGGCATTTCAATTCTGTGTTTAAAGGAATATTTGTATGTTGAGCTGGAAGACCAAATAAATCTGATTCCAGAAACATCTTCCTAGTTGTGTGATACTATGCTTATGTTCCTGTCCATCATGCTCTGCAAAATTGGAAGTCTGGAAGCTGATTCATGAAAGAGCTAAAGCTGGACAATGAAACAGAAGGATGACAAGAATATTTGACATTAAGTTCAATTTACTTACAGTTGGAGACAATGTTACCATAGATTTTGGTGATTTTGACTTATTCCTCTTTACTTTTACCTATTGTCTTGGTTAATAATTTTCATTGCCAATGAATTTAATTTTTAAAAACTATTTTGTAAATTAGTGAGAAGATGAATTTGCTGCCTGTGCACATGACACATTTGCTATCCCATGCATGTGAAAATAACTCATTTTGGCACCCAGCAAGATAGATTTGCAAATATAACTTAGCATTTGTGAGTATGATTTAATAAGAAAAAAAAAAGTGAAAAAACATGTTTTCCCTGCAGAATTCTTCAAAAACATGTATAAGAACAGGCTTATTTCTGTGTAGTTTCTTTGTTTCTTTTGGAAGCAATAGGATGAATAGGATATTTAGAAGGGGTAGTGGTGGTTTGAAATTACTTACTTCTTTAATTCAGAAGAACAATGGACACTGAAAACACCTTTTACTTTTTTTGGGGGGGGGACTAAAAACAAGCTAGAATTTTCTTTCTTTTGTTATTGGTTCATAATTGTGATTGGTAAACTAAAAGTAGTTTGCAAAAGCCAATGCGTAAGGCAGTGAGTGAATTCCATAGGAGCTTGGAAAAATCTACTTTATACAAAAGAAGGGAAGCATTTTAGAGATGGTAAAACCTTGTATTAAGCCCTGGGCTTAAAAGGTGTCAGGTTTCTGTTGTGTGGTATCAGGGTATAGTGAAAGCAAAACGGATGGGGGTCCATTAGCATGAATGATGGGTTCCTTTTGTACAGGAGTCAATTTGCAGGTAAAGTGTTTTGCACTGTCAAGAGATAAAGATAGCTTCCCCAGAAGGCCCTGGAAGTGATCTTGCTGCAAGGGAGGGTCTCCCTTAAGGCAAACATTGATCAGTTCTTTTCACCCCAAAGTGCTTGGCTTTGTTTTCCAAGGTGACAAATTAATAAGCAGGTTCCCAGGTCACTTGCAATTTGACTTGTTAAACTCTTGACTCGTCTAAGTTTCTTTACAAATTCAATTTTTAAACACTGATGTCATGTTTGGGTAAACCAATACATTATTTTTACAATCAGCAAACTTTCCGGCCCCATTAAAGCTGTTTAAAACTTGTTCTCTAGTTTAATGGAAGAAGCAGTGGAGTAAGGCCTTTATTAAGGCATCAGAAACAGTTCTGGTTAATAGCCAGTCCCCAACCAACTAGGTTTCAATTATTGTGAACATTATTTCAAAATACATTACAAAACAACTTTTGACATTGCACCTGTCAAAATAATAGTACTTCAAATGTTATTGATACGTTATCATAGCATTTTACCATTTGCGATGGGCCCCAAAATTACTGGCTTTAAAATGTTTTGAGAAAATTACTGGATGTCCAGAAAAGGTTATCTTGGGCGAGATAGTTCCTTCATCAGCAAGATTATGATATTAGGACATATCTATATTTTAAAATGGTAATATTTAAATAGGTGATTCTATTAAAACATCTTAATAAGTGCTCAATGGTCACTAAGTGCCATTAAAATAGAAATAAAGAGATATGTGGTAGAAAAATTCACAGAATTTGCATTGATTAATATTTTCTGGGGGGAAAAAGACCTCTTGAATGCAGATTGTTGACTAAACTAGCATAATCTAACAAAATACAGGCTGTCAATGGATTTATTTTTGCCCCATGGTTTTGGCTGACCCCACATCTCATATCCCACATATAAAAATAAATGCATGACAACATATAACATAATTCAAACAAGATATTTCATGAAGGACAAATATGCAAATAGGAAACAGGAAAAAAAAAATGGCTTGGCCAAACCAGACATAAATGCTTCCATTAATTCTCAGGCAAATTTAATTTTAATTGTGAATTATACTTTGGGATTTAAAAGTGGTTTACAATAATACAAAATTAAAAGAAAGAAAATTAAAAGGACAGAATTAACCAAATCCTCAAACCCAGTGAAAACCAATTTTTATAGAGAAGGGAAGAAAACCTTAATAGAGAAAGAGAAGTTCATCATCCTGTTTTATATAAAAGCTATAATCAAAAATATTTTTTTCACAAACTCTAGGTTTACAAATGGAATGAAGCTGGAATTTTATTACATGCATTTCAGAGTTGGATCCTGCTGAATGCTGTAATCAAAATAAGCATATTGGCCCTCCTCCTGTTTCCAAGGGTGAAGAATCCATCAAGTCTGTAGTAAATCCCGCAACCCAAAATCTCAACAGAACAGCAATTCTGTCCTGTAATATAGCTATAGGATACCCACTGTTGTATTTGTCATTCTATCTGAAAAAGAAATACGGTCTTATTTATTTAGTGATAGATAGATAGATAGATAGATAGATAGATAGATAGATAGATAGATAGATTTATTTATTTATTTATTTATTTATTTATTTATTTACCACTTTGTATTATTTTTATAAAAACATCAGGCAGTGAATATAGCCAACTCACTTTCTTCCTCCTACTTTCCCCACAACAACAACCCTATGAATTGGGCTAAGAGAGAATGACTGGACCAGGTCATCCAACTGGCTTTCATGCCTACAGTGGGACTAGAACTCACCTGGGGGCTTCACCACTAGACCAAATGGATTGGTTGGTTGGTTGATTATGGTTCTCCATTTTACTGTAGTGACTTTGGGCAGTTCACAACATATAAAAATATTGTACAAATAAGAATAACTTGAGACTGATCTCTGCTAGAGCATTCTTCTGTGGAGAGAGGCACCTGAAGAAAAGCTACACTCTGTTGGTGTCTGACGATGGTGATCTCTCAAGAATGGGATTTAAACATTGCTTTCCATACTATATCTTACTGGATGGGGAGATCCCAGTAGAGAAGATAGTCTTATGTTCTGGAAAATACTGTGCGTAACTTTTAGTTTACTTTGCACTTAGCACATTGCTACTCAATTTCTGTATCCCGACCAGATGCACATGTGCCACTCAGGTCTGTTAACCAAACTATGGCTTGATGCTTATTAAACATCAGCAAAACATGGAAAAATCTATCTTCATCTGTTCCTGAAGAGAGACAGAACTTTCCAGAGCCACAGGAAACAACATTGAGGGTAATTAGCTTGGATAGGCCCAGAGTGGGTGGCCTTTGGTTATTCCAGCTTTAACACTTTTATGTACATAACAATGGCCGAACAGAGATGGAAAATAGATAGTACTTCCTCTACAGTTTTGTATGAAAAAAATGTCAACAGTTAAGTAGATGGGGTTGATATATCCTACGTCACAATATCAGGTCTTGAGTTACATAGAGTTTTAAAGATTATATCCAGGACCTTGATTGGCACCAGTAGGCCAACTGGCAGTAATGGTAGTACTCAGCTCTTGCAGTAATGGTGGTACACAGTTGAATTGAAGGGTCCCTTTAACTACTTGAGCATTTTTACCAGCTTCAAGGGCAGAGCCATGTAGCAAGAGCGATAATGACCCAATCACACTGTCCCAGTTCATATTCTGTATTAAGATGCCAGATGGTTTGGTAATAAATATGTCCAGGTGGGCTATCTGATTCTATGCATAAACAAGTGCAATTAACAAATTATCCATCATTTTGTTATAAAGAAAACAGAGGCAAATCCATCAACAACCTGAAAACAACCCAGAGTTTCACTTTCTGATGTCCTTGGGGTGGATTAACTCAAATTTCTACCAAATGCAGCACATTTTACCAATCTAGAGATTGCTCATTAGCTATACTTGATTGTGGGCACTTTCACAGTTCAGAGCTTCATGGCTTAGTATAATAGATGAGTTATTTATTGTCAAAGCTAAATGTTTTCTTGGCTTATCTGTTTTTTAACTTTTCTACACATTTTAGATAGTATGTTTGGTCTTCAAAATTCTTGACCAAACATGTAACATTTTGTTGGAACACATTCCTGAGCAGAAACCCAGTTGTATACTGAACACTTATTGTCAGATGAAAAGCAAACAATGAGTCATATTTTGCTGGGAAAAATGAACTTCAAGAGATTTGGCAGGGACTAAGAATTTGATTTATGTACATTCCTAAACAACTTTCATTAGGCCCCAAAAAAACGTATTTAGGAGTGAGAAAGAGAAAGCAGATGGTTGTTAGTTTCTTCTTTTCTGAAACAGTGTGTACCCTTATTATAGGCTTGTTATATAGCAAGGATCTCATTCGTTTTTGCTGACTTTCTGTGGGATGATGGTTATAAGACTCACTAGCTATTCTGGGTCAGAAAGAAGGGCTTATTTGTGAAAGCAAATGATATAATGTGCTTGGGGATCAAACCAAGTTCATGATCAGGATTTCATTGATAATTTCTTACCAAAAAAATATAAGATTTTCTCTAATGATACCAAATAAAAACTATAGCAAAATAGTATTTGTTTCTCATGTACCAGAGAATCCGGTGTATAATGAGCTTTCAGAAAACCCTTTATTTTCTGTCCTCAGTTATAAAATATCTTTCTAATATCTTAGAATTTTCCATTAACCAACCTTATCCCAATGTCAGATCCTGGAAGAAGACAATTTTACCCACTCTTTCAGTAATACCAACAATTATAATTTAAAAGAATGGGGAAGATAATGATGTTGGACCTTTGAATAATAGTTATTTGTAAGGGCTTGAAACGCACAGTAGCCAACGCGTGGGAAACAGCCAAGTTTTCAAGGTCTTCTTAGGCACTATTATGATGGGAGCCATATGAATGTGCTGTTCCAGACCAGAGATAAGATGAGAATAAGAGCATTTTCATATTCATCTTCTGAAATATATATTGCTGATATCTTCTAATTAAAGATTGTCAAGTTTAAGTCTATTTAAAGATAAAATATTTTTTTCCAAAGAAAGAGAGCAAATAGGTCCTTAAAACTGTCAACAATTATCTTGTGGATAACAGATTATTCTGATTTTTTTTCCAACTATTGGTTTTCTATTGGTCTCTTTTCCTATTGCCATTCATTTTTTAAACATCAGCAACTCTTCTCTTCTCTAGAAAAGCTGCCAAGACCTGGTTTGTCCTGCAGTATTAGGAGCCACTATTGATGGTTTTGTTATGGTGTTTGCTCACTATTTAATATTTTGTATCGTTATATTTATATATTGTATATGTTTTAAAGTGGGGTTTTGATTTATTTTTGTTGTGGTAGTACACTGCCCAGTCACATTGTTTGAGTTGGGTGGCCTTATAAATCTAGAAATATTTAAATTAATCTACAAATAAATAGATAAATATAACTATAAATAATCTATCTATCTATCTATCTATCTATCTATCTATCTATCTATCTATCTATCCATCCATCTATCTGTTTATCCAAGGCCTTAACAACATATATCCAAAACAGTAAAACATTGGTTTCAGTATATGTTTTTAATGAATATGAAGTGAATACAAAAGTGAGTAACCACTACCCCGCCCCACAAAAAAGGATGTGTATCCAGTTACACAGCAGCTTTGTGAAGGAAGAGGAAATGGGCTGAGAGGAAACTTTTAAAAAAGTTAGTTGGATTGAGTTGATTAAATTCTCAAAAAGAGAGAGAGATGAGAAAGTAAAAAAGCATGAGTAGGTCTGTGAATACTGTAGAACCAAGGACGATTGATAAGAATAGAAAAGTGAGGAGAAATATTGCAAAGAAAAGAGCATAGGGTGTTATGGCACCATTCAGAAGCATTTGTAGAAAAGCAGTGGTAGAGTTATTGAAGCGGGCAAGGTGCTTATCACTGCATCACACTCTAAATCTTACCTTCTTGCATGTTCATATGACATCAGTGTACATATAAAGCTGGCACAGCTTGATCCATGAAGTTGCATTGCCATCCCACCTGTTCTAATCTCATTGCATCTCATAGACACCACTCTGATGGTTAAATAGATATGTCAGTAATGTAGGCCATTTATCATCCCAGCAATGATCTGGCAATGTTATGCTGTAACTTGCTGGTGAGGAAATGGTTATAGATTTGTTGTATAAAGTCTAGGTTTTGTTCTTAAGAGATAAGAGTTGTAAAATATAAGGCTTGCTTCAGAGCAAGTCCTTCTGAGATTGTGTGGCCTAGTATTGGTTAGACTGTTAAAAAGCAGGAGAGCTACTTAATGGGTATGGCGGTAATGTAAAAGATAGATGGACACAAAGAATAGGTAAGGAAATTAGGATATTTTCCAGATGGGTTTTTTTTAGGAATTAGTCTAACACCATAGTTAGTTGGACTAACTTCTGAATAGGGTTAGGGTTAGGCCGAGCCACCTCTCCAATCAGCTGCTCGTGCTGAATCAGGCTGCAATAATGTGCTGAAGCTGACCAGGCTGTTTGCTAAGGATCCTAGCCAGATGAATACAGAGGGATGGTGGTAGGCAGAGGCAGAGGCAGATTTTTTTTCCTTATTTTCCTCCCCAAAATCTAATGTGCATCTTACATTCCAGAGCATCGAATACTCTGAAAAATATGGTAATTTTACTTACACAAGGGGCAGAAAAAAGTATCCTGATAAACATACTTTTGTTTATCATGATGAAACAGAATCTAACTTAATAAATATAATATTGACTTGTTTTGGTCTTTTTATAAGAATCTGTACAAATACAGAAAAAAAGTTGTGTGACTAAGAAATAAAGGGGATTTTTCTTCCTGACAAGAAACATGAATAACAGCAAATATTTCCATTGCAGTCAATACATCTATTCAAAGTATTCAATTAACAGAACACAGCTCATACAAATTACATGAGCAGCATGTGTGTGTGTGTGTGTGTGTGTGTGTGTGTGTTTATATATATATAGTGCATGAAACAGGAAATTTATTTTATTTCATATACACAAGCACATTTACTCAGGAATTCTGGCAAGCTGCTGGAAGTGCACTGCTGTTGTGCCAGAGTTAGAACACGGAACACTAATGGTTCCAAGTTCTAGTCAAGACAAAATCCAAAGGTCTCATCAGGATAGTAGAGAAAAGTTGTTATGCTTCATAACTTTCCTATAACACATGAGCATTGCCAACCTTTTGTTGCCAATATTTTTGGCTTCAAACATGGCCTGCCACAGACTGTACATGCCTTCTGACCCAATGATTCTCTTTCTTGAGGGTATATTCATGGCAGGGGGTGGTTATAGGACATGGCCAGTTGGATATACCACTCTGAAGCCAAGGGCCCTGGAGCACAGCTATGAAGAAGCAGGATAAGGAAGGTGCTTGGGAAATTGGGCTGGGGTAGGGGATATATCCATTGGTCCATTATATTATTAGCTTTACTGCTCTTCCCTCCCTGCAAATACCTCTGTCTGGAACATCAGGGTTTCAGCTCAACTCTGCACCACATGGCATATCTTTGATTTGTACACATTTCAGTTCTAACTACCTTCCAGCTCTATGCATGGAAAGCAAGAAATGCTTTGTGCACCCCTAGTTTTTGGTAAAAACAAACAAACCAAATGTTCAAGCAATATACTGTAGTGGAAATCTTCCAAAGGAGAGAAAGCACTAGCAGCAGATTGGGATAGGCATGACATGCCCTGCTCCTGCATATTAAGTGAAGAAATACCTCTACTTCTTTCTCCCTTTTACTCCTTTATCTAGCCCTTCTTGGGCTGGAAGCCTTTCTGTCTTGATGGACCCAGAAGCCTAGATCAGTTATTCTACCCAATGACCTCAACTACAGAGCTTCTGCTCTTTCTAATAAACTCAATTCCCCATGGGATTGAATTGAGGCCCATTGTGGCCAATAGTGTGATCAATATTACAATAGAGAGATAAATACAACATATAATATGTGCCAGGTAGCAAAATTGTGGGTGAACTCAAGAAGAGCACATGACTCCCCTGTGCTGAAGATTAATTTCTAGAAGGCTGCATTTCCAGTGGTAACTTTTAGTTCCAGAGATCACTGAATTCACCTCGTGAAATTTGCCCCCAAATGTTATAGACAAAACTGGCACTTTATGGTATTTACAGTTCTTTCCATTGTACACAGATGCATTTGTCTGTCAAAACCAACAATTCATACCCCTGACAACTATGCCCAACAAAATGTATCTCATAATGAGCATTGCATACATCATAACTCTGTACGTGACCCTGCAAAGTTTAGAACAAAACAAAAAAAGACAAGACAAACCTTAGGAGTGGCACTGCAGTTTGCACTTTTGACTCAATGGATGAGTTTTGAGCAGTTGAGCAGTTGGTTGCATTATGACTTTGCTGATAGCATCGTGTGGTTTTGTTTAAATTAGGGAAGTGTACAGCTTAAGTGTACCAAGACTGCAGCAAGCCCAGATTTTTACTGGTGTCTGACAAATCCCTTTGAATTTTTCTTCATAGTCCACTCCACCCTTAAAGGAAAGTGGTTTTTCACTGTGTGAAATGAAACTTAGGCAATCAGCACTTTCTTTCAAAAAAACCAGGGGAAGATGAAAGCGATATTAACTGAAAAGGGCTTTGTCTGGGAAACATTTTGTAGTATTAAAGATAAAAAGACAACTTGAGCATTGATCATATTCTGCAATGAGGTTTGTTTTGCCAGACAGACATCCTTTTAGAAAGGTTATGAGCGCATTTGATTTTATTGATTTATATTTTAACACCATGGTTTACGGGCATTGTAAGCCATTCATTTTTTATTTAATTGGTGTGAGATAGAAGCCTAAGTAAATATAAATACATAAATAAATAACATTGAAATAGGTACACTGAATATTTTTGAAGGCTCATAGAGTACCACAGTGAATAAGATATTTGAAATTAAAATATTCCAATAAATAAGGTCAGGCAGATGCCGGAGGGACAACTTGGGTTAGGCAGCTCAGCATCTGAGCAAAGGACTGTCATCCAGGCAAGTCTTCCAGAACTTCTATGGGTAGAGTAATGACTGTGTAGTGACTAATATGACATAAGGACACTAAATTTGCAGTTCCGACAGTTGCCTGGCATGTTTTGTTTGAGCAAGTAAAGTTTGGCTTAGCAGACTAAACTGAAGAAATATGAACTTCCCTTGTATGAAAATGTCTGGCCATTAAGATCTGTAAAAGAGGCCCTTTTGGCTGTACCTCCACAGTCAGACACTTATTAGACTAAGGACGTGACTATCTATCTATCTATCTATCTATCTATCTATCTATCTATCTATCTATCTATCTATTTATCTATCTATCTATCTACATTTACATTTACATTTACATTTACATTTACATTTACATTTACATTTACATTTTAATACCGCCCTTCTCCCTAAGGACTCAGGGCAGTTTACAGGGCATTAAAAACATAAAATACAGAAATTAAAATAAAATTAAATTAATACACGCTCCGACAGACAATTAAAACCCTTAATAAAATCCCCTCAGTCCAGGCCAGCTGATGTAAATAAAAGCGTTTTCAGCTCC
>JANHFR010002884.1:109238-120883 GCA_032468015.1 Mimophis mahfalensis | reverse complement strand
GCTAAGCACATTGATTTGTGCTTAAATAGATTGTAAGCCGCCCTGAGTCTCCAGAGAAGGGCGGCATATAAATGGGATTAAAAAACAACAACAAAACAACATATTTTTGAGGCCTCCCTTAAGGTGAAAGTAATTATTTATTTAGTTTGTTGCTGCCTTAAAAAAAACAGGCAAGGGATTAAGGGGGAATGTGATTATATTTTGATCTGGATAAATATAATTTAGTGATCATCACATAATGTTGTTTCTGAATTTGCTAGGAGTTCAGACAGAAAGCACATCTTGACTAAACCGTCTCACTGATACCTTGTAAGAAAGAGAATAGATGTGAGGAAAAAAACCCAGGTACATACACTGTCATGAACCCTTTACAAGAAAGTGGGGATATACTGGTAAATGCAATGGAAATATTTTCATTTGAATGAGAGTGGTCATCTGATAAGTCTCATGAGTCTAGCCTGGGCTACATTGTAAAGAAGTTGGTTCTAGAAGTACAGATATAAATATTTTTTTCTGCAAGAACTAGGCAAGTATGATTAAAATCTTTCCTTACTTAGGGCCTACACATGGAGTATTTTTTTTAAAATGTAAAACAAAAATAAGTAACCAATCATGAAACCGTCTAGCTGTCTCTTCTGAATATTATGACTTCAGGAAATTGATTACGATTTCTTCCCAAATTCTATCAGGATAAACCATAAGTATTTGACATAAATTTGAATTCCAGAGTTTCTAGCTAACCCCAAGCTCATAAATGAATTCCTAAAAGCTGACTTGTTCCAGAAGACCCAACTTTGCAAAAACCACTTGGCAGAAGACATTCATTTCAATCACATGAACTGCTCTATTTAGCTCTCATTCAAACCTTGAAAGAAAGGCCAGATATCCATAAACAAGGAGTTTCTTGAATATCTAGGTCTTTGATTAACTGATGGATACAAATGGAGAGTTTATATGTGGAATCTGGAAGAAAAAGTAGTGGAAAATAATATCAAATACTTCTCTTCTTAGCTATTAAGAAAGATGGACCATATATCCATGACTTTGGAGTATAGGCCCAGAGGTAAATTAAGTTTATTCAGTTTTGAATTTGATACAGTAAACTGTGGGTTTGGAATGCAGAAGAAATGTTCATCACAATGCCATATCATATTCCAGTTCCAAAAGCTTTGCTTAATTTAATTGTGAGCCACATTCTTAATTTCCAAATTCTGTGGTTTCAGTACTTCTTGGAAACTAAATTTCTCATCCTGCTCCTCCAACAAAAATCTTCTTAGCAAGTAGAAGAGGGCCATAGGAATTATGGCAGCAAAATACTGAATGTGTTTGAACACTCCACTTGCTTAAATAAGATTTCACTATTATCTTGAAGTTTTGGCTTACTGAGTTGGAATCAGATCCTAACAAAGAGTAGTTATCCCAATGTTTTTCTTCTCTGGAAAGAATTGTTCATAGTTTTCTGGACTTCTAGACAAAAGCTCTAAATTGTTTCAAAAATTATTCAATATATTATTGATATGAGGGTGGGTAGGATTTGATACTAAATTGATTATGAAGTAGGATTTCCTGCAGATGTATAAGTAGAGGAAATTAATTTTGTGATTATTCTCTGTTGCACTTATGCAATTGCATTTGGTGGTCTGGTCTGAGATTTATAAGTCTCTCCCAGCCCTTTGTCCAAAACCAATCTGAAAAAAGGCACAAAAAGATAACGCATTATCAAAGAAACTTCAGGACGATCTGATCATTTTGCCACACATAATGGTCCTGTGTAGTTAATAAGGCCATAACTTTGTGGGGAGAAAAAAAAACTTTCTTTGATATTAATACATTTCCTCTTCTAATTGTAGAAGTTTGCTTGATATTTTAATGTGAAGTCATTCCTTGTGTAAATATGATGTCTCTGAAATACTGGTGAACAAACATCTTTCATATTTTTTGCATTAATAAATGTCTGAGAAATAAATTGCTTCCGTAGTAGTAGAATGATCATCATCATCATTATGGCCCAATATCTTTCCTAGTTAGAGTTTGTTAAGTTTAAAATCCTCTGAAATCTGTCAGCAGTTGAAAGAAGCCAAAACCACTATTGTGGTCAAAGATTTTGTTGGCTGCTGAATATATTCCATTTAGACTAGCTGCTGCCTTAGTAATAGTTGTAATCCAAATGAATTTTTTGAGAATGAAAAATACTATTAAGACATGTTTTTTAATCTGATTCAGCATTTGGACACAGTTATATAAAATATCTGCATGGGTGCACAGCCACACAGAAAACTTCTGTGTGGCCCCATAGCTTGGCCTGGTTGGGACTGAATCCCATTGCTACTGCTGGCCAAAACTTGAGGGGGTTCCCTACTTAGGAAAAAGGAATTAGAGCATGGTCTACCTTATATTTCCTGGTCTGCTGTGTTACTTTCTGACCCTTACTTTCATGAAGTCTCAATTCTGTGAACAATATCTTTAGGCATTCAAGGACTGGGGAAAAGGGACTTATTCATACCTTATTAAATGTACGAAGTAGTTGTAGAACTTCTTTTACATGAAAATTGCCCAGGGTCTGCATGCAATAGCCTTGGTTCCAGTTTTTGTGAATTCCTAATAAGCAATACTGTCTGGTCTGGCTAAGTGGCCAGGTTCAGGGGTGGGATTCAAAAATGTCAGCAACTCGTTCTCTGCCTGGTTGCTGGGTGGGCATGGCTATGGTGGGCATGGTGTTTTCACTGTCACCGGGCTCCGGAGGCTTTCTTTGAGCCTCTTGGAGGGTGAAAGGAGCCTTTCCTGGGCTCTGGAGGCCCTCTGGAGGGCAAAAACAGGGCTATTTCTGGACATCCAGAACTTCTGGGAGGCCTGTTTTTTGCTCTCCCCAGGCTCTGGAAGCTTTCCTTGAACTTCTGGAAGGGTGAAAATGGCCTTTCCTGGTCTCTGGAGGCCGGAAATGGACCCATTTCTGGTCTTCAGGAGCTTCTGGGAGGCCCATTTTTTGCCCTCCCAGAGCCTCCGCGTGGGGACTGCACTTACCTGGCATCCAAAACGGGCCACGTGGAGATTCCTGGGAGGGGCAAGGTGGGGCCAGCCAGTCATTGTAACTACTCGTTTGGTGAACCAGATGTAAAATTAACATCCGGTTCCCCCAAACCAGTCTGAACTGACTTAATCACACCTCTGGCCAGGTTATCTCACTAACTTACACCATTATTCCAAGCAATGCTTTGTGCAAAAACCCAAGCTGCATGGACTGACCCTATACAGAGAGTCCTCGACTCACCTAAATAACTCCTGTTAGAGAAGGGATGTCAAACTCAAGGCCTGCAGGCTGCCCTGGAAACAGTGAAGGACAGACCTAACCCTAACCCTCCCGAGTTCCATTTGTGCTGGCAGAGGGTTACAGGAGGCTGTCACAACTGAAAATGGAGCTCAGGAGACCATTTTCACTAGTAGAATACTTGGCCCACCACAGTTGCCCCCATGAATAACATCATGCTGGGCACACCCACCCTGGCCATGCCCCCCCTGCCCCCCCGAGGTCAAACACAACCCTGATGTGGCCCTCAATGAAATCAAGTTTTACACCCTGTTTTAGGGGATATGTCTTTGTGATACACAGCCTGTATTTCACATGCCTCAGCTTATTGTGGAGACTACAAAATAAATATTTTTAATTTTCCAGTTTTAAAATCTGTCTTCTCTCAACACAAGTCTTGAGATTCAAATTAGCCTCATTTATAATTTTTTTTTTTAATCCCATTTATATCCCGCCCTTCTCCGAAGACTCAGGGCGGCTTACAATGTGTTTAGCAATAATTGACCTTTTACAAGCTGATTTTGTAGATTACAGAAAAGACATTACATATAATAATTGGTGACTAGAAACCTCTTACGGACTTTTTGCGTAAAACCCCCCAAACTTATGATTTATGGTTTTGATGGTTAGACAGATTATAGAAAGATGAGTGCTATAAATTTAGAGAGAGGATTAAAACATATTGGTACTTCTAATTGCTGTGAAGAAGATCAGAAGCCACTTCTTTATATTGCTTTTCTTTCTCGTCTATTTCTCTTCAACTTTTTTCACTTTTTTCTTTTTGATTTCTTTATTTTTCTTTTATGTTATATAGCATTAATTTGTGCTAGTTTTATCTTGTTTAATGTTTTTTTTGCCAGAGATGGCATCTGGAAAGCTCTTATCGCCTGGTTGATGCTGTTGCTATAACAACACCCCCCCACCGCTTTCCCTTCATCTCTATTCACTCCCCTTCTTGGTTATTTTGGCCTTAGCAGCAGAGAAACCAGGCACTGGTTTCTACAAAGCCATCTTCAAAGCACAGTTCAGGCATTACATAGTCATCTTATATACAGGTAGTCCTTGACTTACAACACTTGGTTTAGTGAATGCTCAAAGTTCCAGCTGCAATGAGGATACAACTTATGAACATTTTTCACAGTTGCAGCATCCCCATGACCAGGTGATCAAAATTCAGATGCTTGGCAACTGGTTCATACTTATGACCTTTGCTGTGTCCCAAGGTCATGTGATCACCTTTATGACCCACAGTGGCGCAGTGGTTAGAGTGCAGTACTACTTCTGCTGCCTCCCAGATGCCTGCAATTTGGCAGTTTGAATCCCACAAGGTTCAACGTTGATTCAGCCTTCCATCCTTCTGAGGTGGGGTAAAATGAGAACCCAGATTGTGGGGGCAATATTCTGACTCTGTAAACTGCTTAGATATGGCTGTAAAAGCACTGTGAAGCGGTACATAAATCTAAGTGCTATTACTATTTTGTGACCTTCTCACAAGCATACTCAATGGGATAGCCAGATTTAATTAACAACCAGATTACTAATTTATCAACTGTGGTAATTCACTTAAAACCTATGGCAAGAAAGGCCATAAAATGGGTCAAAATTCACTTAATAAATCTCTTACTTAACAACAAAAATTTGGGGCTCAATTGTGGTGGTAAGTCAAGGATTACCTGTACATTGGTATATAATGGTAGCTTTCTCAAAGATGTCTGTTAGTAAACACATATCCAGTAGTAATTTTTGAAGACTGGCATGCATATCTGTAAATAGAAAGCTGGCTATTTAGAAAATTGAAAACAGCACTTTCTTGGCTTTCATCAGAGGACAACAATGCAAGCAATTGGGTGACAACAGTATCTATAAATGTCATAGGAGAATGTGAAAATCTGTTAATGAAAAATAAATTCCTACCAACTGCAGGATGTTAATTACTTATAATACCAAACAGGGTCTTAAACATCTCCATGTCAATTCATGACCAGTCTTTAGTTAAGCTGTTATTTAGTTTGCATGTGGAGCTTGCTTAAGACACATCTGTTTCTGTTCTAGAGCATAGATGTGTCTGCTGGACAGTGTTGTATGTGATAAAATTAGTTTGGGGATTTTTTTGGGGAGGGGTAGTTAAATAAAAGCAAGTGGCTTGTGGTTAGCTTAAAGGGATGTGAGAGGGAAAGCAGAAACATACTGTGCTTAGAAAATAAATTATCTCCCTAACACTGAAAAAAATATTGCAACATGGGAGAAAGAATTAGAAGAGATGACAAAGCCCCTATTGATGGTTCCATCACCTTGAAATTAAAAAACTGTGAACATGACAGCTCATCCTACAAATTGGATTAGAGTTTGGGGAGCTGTCATTCAGCACAACTAGGTTGCAAACAGCTTATCTAGACTATTTTAAATAAAACAGTGGATAATGTCTGGTATTAATGCAAAAGAATCCCATTGCTAAGATTAAGTCTATTGTTTGCTTGCTTGGCATTTAACAATCAATCTTTTACAGGTGATATGGACTGAAAGTCCCAACGTAGAATGGTTTGGTCTTTTATTTATGTATTCAAGTTCTCTTCTTTAAAAAGTATGAGATTCAGACTCAGATATACCAGAATAACATTGTGAAAATTCAGTGAGACAACATAAAACATACAGGCACAATATCAGTTAGAAAATGTAGAGTGGGTAGCATAACAATTACTTATTGGAAGGGTGGAGATTTTTTTTTAGAATGTGTGGGTTCAGAAATGAGAATACTAATTGCGTTTTTGTTTGTATTGTCCCTAGAGGAAACACTAATTAGCTCATAGTGTTTTCTACATATTCTCAGTATGTTGAGGTTGCAGGAAGGGAAGATTAATGTAAATCAACACTGAACTACTTTGGAACAGTCTCTAATATAGCAATAGCAATAGCACTTAGACCTATTTATCACCCCATAATACTTTACATAGTGTTCTCTGAGCAGATTACAATGCCACCCTGTATATTGTTAATTTCTTTGTGAGGAAATAATTGGAAGCAGTTCCAGATACAGAAGTTGGTGGAAATTCCAGAATAATCTGTACAGAATTGTCTTAGAACAACATTAGGCCACTGCAACAAGCAATTTTATTACAGTTCTACTTTTGGCAAGCTCAAAAAAATAATAATTTAAAAATCTAAATCAGTTGTTAAACTTTTATAATTTTACCACAGGCTTTCAAATATGAAATTTCAGATGTTTAATTAAAAAAAAAAGTGTGCTTAATTTGCTGCCATGATGCTGACTTTTTAAATTTAGTAGTCCTTTTAGGAGAAGAAATTATAGGTGGATTGTAATGATTGTTTATTGTCTAATTTTACCCTCAGTTTTTTTACATTGCAATTCTTTATATCCCTTCTTCAAAGAAATCCCTACAGATAAAATAGAAATTACTCTACACCTTTTGTTCTATAACATTGTGTTTCGACATTGACATTGCACAATGATTAAGAATTACTTGGATTTTTCAAATTATGTGAATTGATAAGAAAGAAAGAAAACATCCTCCAAGCATGTTTCTGAGTTTCTCTCTATAAATGTGTTCAGGAAGGGTGTCTTCTTATTCTCTTAATATTAATGTCATATGTGGTAGCACTATTGGAACTAATAAAGTTTTTTCCCCCTCCATGATCTCAGGAGAACTGTCTATTCATGGTTCCTGTTTTAATTTATGTTCCTTTGAGAGAACATCTGCCACTTTTGGTTCTCTACTATTTAACTCTACACTTCCTTGTTATTTTTGCCACACATGTAATATCCATTGATGTTGCAGACAGAAGTACATTTTGAAAGGTTTCTCCTCCAATTCAACTGCCATTATTTTTCATTAGGTGCAGCAGCTTATTTTGACTAGAGCCATCCTAGTAGGACAATCTTACGCATGTCCACTTAAGAGTTTATGGGTCTACACTGTTTTGAAGTAAACTTCATTGAACTTACTGGAATTTTCTTGGATTCACGAAACACAACACAACCAATAGCATTTTTATGCCCCATAATAGGGAGTTAAACAAATGTTTTTGTTTAAGAGGAAGTTAACCAAAACAAACCAAAAGCCTTCCCTGGCTTTTAAAAAATAAAACCAATATACAATATAACACATTTAAACAAATATATTTACTATTTTGAGCCCCAATCATTTCCAGGACCTTTTCACTTGAGCGATAAAAGGGTATTGGCTTTTCTACTGTATAACAGGTTCAGAAGTTGTAGTCCAGCAATAAGAATGTCTGAGGGATTTTGCTGAATGTGATTATTCAGGCTCTTTTCATTCTAGGTAACAGACTGGGAACAAGTTTTTGGTCCACCTCTTCTTTCACTCCTGATAGGCCCTACCTCATATCAAAGAAAAGGCAAGATATAAAGACAACATCAAAACAACAGTAGTCTAATGCCTTGCATGCTGGTTCCTCCAACACTGAGAAGGAAGAAACTGCCACAATTCTTGTCTGTGTCATTCCCACTTACCTGCCTGTGTTACTGAATGGAAGCTGCAAAGCCACCAATCAAGCATTTCACTTACAAGACCTGAAACTCTGGAGCTGGAGGAAGGCTGAGCTAAGAGATCCCTCTAATGGGGAAGTAGAGCCACAGCATTTTGAACTCAAAAAAGCAGACAGTTTGTGTAACCATTTTAACTTCATGTGGCTGTGCCAGAAATGTATGAGCCCAAGCACCATAATTATGCTGATGCTGGAGGTACACAAACACACACATGGAAGTGCCAGGGGTTAATTTGGAAGTTTTCTGAGCTCCTCTATCTGCAGTACTTTAGTTTGTAATGTCAAGAGTTGAATATGTGGATTTGAAACAATGGTGATGCAGTGGTTAGAATGCAGTATTGCAGGCTAACTCTGCCCACAGCCAGAAGCTGGATCCTAACTGGCTCAAGGTTGGTTGATTGGTAAAATGACAATCCATAATGTTGGGCGTAATATGCTGACACTGTAAACCACTCAGAGAGAGCTGTAAAGCACTATGGAGTGATAAGTCTAAGTGCTATGTCTAGTGTTATTTTTTGTATAAGCAAGACATACTGTAATATATGATTAAAATGTTAAGCAAAAGTAAAAGAATTAAAAGAAATTTATCATAATAGAAATGAATTGCCACAGAGAACTTCTGGGAAAGTATGAGGATTTTTATTCAGAGTACCCCTGCCAATTTACTGTTTCTGTAAATAAAAATTGTTTATTAAAAACTATCATTTACAAAACTGCATAGGTCTGCCTTCAAATATGCAGTGTGAAATCAATATCTAAAGGCAGTTAACCATATTCCTTATTTATAAACGTGTGTCTGGGTCCAACATGGTTTTATGATCCTGCGCAAACAATCAGAGGCTTTTGGATAGACACCAAATCAAAACATCAGCAGAAGGGAGATGTGGAAAACTGATTCATGCCTTCAGATTCAACAGAGTAAGATTGCAGTAGCTAAACTATAAATAATACCACACTGGAGATTTATAAGACATTAGCACAGGAAGACAGTTTGATCCTAGTTAAAAAGTGCATTTTGAATGGAGGAAACCATAACTAAATGCATAATATGAGAGCTTTGCTGAAAGTTAAATTCAAGCCTTGAGTGAATTAAATTGCAACGTAACCAATTATTTTAAAAAATTGGACTCAATCCTTTCAGTATGGATACTATATATTTTCTTTTTCTTTTAATAAAAAGAGTTTAATCAGCAACAGTATTTGGTGGGTTGTGATTTTTAAAAAATTCACCTGCAAAGCATTTAGAGAAGAAAGGATTTTATTATAAGAATATCCTGTGTTTAGGACTTCCCTTTGCTCTGGTCTGCCATGTTTATAAATCAAAATTATGTGTCCAAAGGGGAAAAGGGAAGTAAAACTATTTCCAACTGAAAAAAAGGCAAATGATTCATTTCAGTTCAAATGATAATTGAAAATACAGGGAGGAAGAAATGATTCCTGACTGTTATTTTTCATTTGTAATATCTGCTTTGTTAAAAGCAAGCCTATCAAGATCCACTTTTTTAAAAAGGTCATATTGCCACTATAAATCTTTCTTTTCTGGCAAAGAATATAGACTGAAGGGTTTTTTTTTTTGCTTCCCAGCATTTCATCATTTTTAGATGAAAATAATGACTGAGTACAATACATCAAGCTGCTCAAATGCCAGAGAGAGAGAAAAGAGGCCAATTTCCAGAAAAAACTAGCAACCTATGTCTTAATTAACTTTAGGCCTGCTGCACTGTTGCTGAGAAAGCTGGACATCTTATGACTACCTTTTTCATATTGAATGCAATCGCATCTGAATACCTTAATTTCCGTGAATGACAGAAAGAGGATCAGTTCTGACAACTTGAAAACCCCAAAGAGCCCCTATCTGTGAAACACATCTTTCTCTCCCTACATTCCTTTCTGCCTCAGCCATCAGCTTTTATTTCAGAGCAGAGTCCCTAGACAGGCTCTCTTATGGGCCAAATTATGGTGCCATGGAATTTATTAGAGAGAGCTTTCCATTGAGATGAATAGCATAATCATTTGGTTCTGGATGTTAAAAAGCCATCATTCAGATACAAAGTGACAGCAAATGAATCCATTTAGGATCAGAGCTCTAAGGGCATGGAAAAACGCATCTATCTGGGAATGCTTAGATGTATCACAGCATGTCAGTTCCCTACAACACAGCATTGTTCTTTCAATGCCTTCCAAGACTGTCTAAGGGGTCAGCAAAGGGTCCCTTAATTATGGGATTGATAAAATAGATATAATATTTCAAAACAAATGCAACTCTACACATGGTAGCTTTGAATATATACCACACATGTTTTAAGGCTATATCTAAAAAAAAAAAAAAAAAAGGAAAATGGGAATGCAGAAATAGATGCCTGTCAGGATCCTAAAATCTCACCAGATGTCAATTTTGGGGATTTTTCTCCTGCAAACTACTACTGGAATATAAAAGAAAAATGAATATATGGTCTTTCCTTTTACTTACATGATGACTGGATATTTTTTTAGCTCAAATAGTATAGAAAAACATACCTCTTTGCTTAGCTTTGGGAAAGACCCACGTTCAGTTTTATCATGTAAATCATAGTCTTGTTTTCTCTGAATAATCAATTTATATCTTTTGTGTGTAGTTTAGAAACTGCATCTCCCAGTGGCTTCAAATGGAAAGTTCTTATAGCTACCAATCGAAAGATATTAAGTGACTGTTCCATTTGCTTTTGCTTTTTCTCATCTGGGACATTGTAAAAGAGCAATTAAATGTGTCACCTGAAAGCATTCTCATTCTGTGAAGAGAGGAAGAAAAGCGACTGTCCCATTAAAATTAACAGCATGGCTGTTAGCAGAAAAGAGAACAAATTGGTATGATTACTGTCCATTATCTTTTTAATATAAATAAGCAGTCTAGTTATGTTACCAGAATTGGAGGTAAATGCTGATCACTTCAGTGATAGCATGACCCATACCAATTCTCATAGTTTCCAATTTTCATTGCATTGATATTATAGGAGTGAATATCTGCGTGGAGCCAACAACTGGATTAGATACGTCTACGGTCCTTTCTAATCTTAGGTTTTATTCTCTGATATGTAGCTGAAAATCATGGAGAATATTTATCTGTGTGATCACTAAGAGTTGAGAATGACTTGATGGCACATAATCATACAGTTGGGAAATAACCAATGACTTCATGAGTAAATAACGAGAGAAGATGCATTCCTTCAGAATGTGGCGCAAGGATGTAAACCTCTATACTAGTCTAAATTTCTATAAATTGAGCCAAGATAATATTCAGAAAAGAATAACTTTTACCAAATTTGTTTGTGAAAAAGAAGTTTAAGTAAATAGATTAATCATTTTCAAAGTGTGATGCCCAGCAATCACTTGACTCATTGGTAAGACAAGCATTAAAATAAGCTCATACTTATTACTTATATACTCATCAAAGACATGAAAACTTTTGAGAAGCTGTTTTGCCATAAGTGGATAGAACATCCATATGAAAAACTCAAAAGCAGGAAGACTATGATATAGTCAAAAAAGGAAAATAGCAACATCCAAAACTTGAAAAAAATATTGATTTGATGAATTACAGGAAATAGGAGATTTGAAGAGAAGTTGTTCACTACTTTTCTTTCCAAATCCCCAGAAACTTTGTAATGAGTTGGTGACAGGATACTTCACTAGTAATGACACTGAACCAAAGTGGAATTTGGGCACATTAGAGTCTTTAATGGGTGGTTTCTGGAAGGAAAGAGAAATAATAATAATAATAATAATAATAATAATAATAATAATAATAATAATAATAATAATAATAATAATAGTTGTTGTT
>JANHFR010002884.1:35734-51146 GCA_032468015.1 Mimophis mahfalensis | reverse complement strand
GAAGATGAAGCTGGCAGCAGATGTCCCCTCAAATACTCCGGTCCCAAGCCATTCAGGGCTTTATAGGTCATCACCAGTGCCTTGAATCTCATGTGGAGGGCAACTGGAAGTATACTTATAATTGCATTTGTATGAAATAATGACTGAAATAGATATGCTAAGTCTTTCTAATTTATACTACAGTATATGTGGAGAAGTAAAAATCCCCATAAAATGGGAGCAAGGAAAAAAGTTTCATCCTATTCCTTCCAGTGATACCCTTCTTGACAGATATCACCAAAATAAATTTCAGACTACTTTTAAGTATTTGCCTTTCAGCATCTAAAAAAGTTTCATGTTGTCTATTCTTCATATATTGTATAGTTTTTAATTGCTAATTTGCCAATGAGGAGCTCTCTTGTCACAGATGATGAGAAGAAGTGGAGAGGGGGAAAAAACCCAAACCGTTGACCATTTGGGCCTGAAAAACAAAGCCATCCTACTTTTCTTTTCTTTTTTTTCTTTCCTGAGTTTCTTCTGGCGCCAAGTTGGTTGAGTGAGAGACAAGAGTTTTGATGCTGTCTGGTAACAATGCATAAGCCCATCCTTTCTTGGCTCTTTTTCATATATTATCCAGTCCAATTAATTGGTATTGGGTTTTAGCTTTTGAGGTATTTCCCTCAATTCCTTTACCCTGTGGACGCAGTTTGCTATGACTAGATCCTTCACCAAAGTTTTTCTGCACATTAGCTTATATTCTCCATGGTTGCAATGTTAAATTTGATTAAACTATCTTTTTAATTGGAGGCTCTGGGGTCCCCAAATTTGTGAACCCCCCCCCCCACACACACACCATTAGACCATTTGTAAGGCTCTTGTAAGAAGTGACAATTGTTATTTTTTTATCTGTGCATGTAGCACCCAATATTTTAACCTCATTCATGGCTGTTCCTATGGAGAGAAAAGGGCATCATGGAAGTACATTACATAATTTGTGCAATTTGCACAATTTCTTCAGGAAAAGAAAGAGATGTTATGTGGTTTCTATCAGTCACTTAAGCCCCCGACCATAGCCTTGCAAGAGAAATTAGACTCAAAGGACATGTTTCATTCAAGTTCATTCAGTGAGATTTATGGAGGAGTAAGGAACCATACTCTGATATTCAAACCACTACAGTATACTGCCTCCCTCACTCCATATAGTGCTCCAGTTACCATTTCTCATCTAACTAATGTTATTTATTTTTTAATATTTCAGCTTTCTTAAGCACCCATCTCTCTTGGATTTATGCCTTTAAAGTCCCTCAGTTGTATAAAAGAAAAAAGAAAAATGTGCAAAACAATATGAAAAATTGACCACAGCCACAATCCTCATATCACCAAAAGCAGGCATGGTAGAACCTCCTAAAATGAATGCAAGACTGTATCTTCTGCTACATTAATGGAGGGAGTAATAGTGAGCAGCTTCTAATCATATTTGGTGAAAGACTTTCATGTAAGTCCGCTTTTCATCTTAGCACATTTTTCAGAGGTTCTGTTCCATTTTCAAGAAGCACATTGAGAAATGAAGATATTCAAAAAATATGATAAGAATTTCATTGCATGCAAAGGAAGAAAGAAGTAGACACTGTCCTTATACAAAGGAGGGTGACTGTTGAGAAGCCTAGAATCAAAGTAAAACCAGGACCGGTAAACAGCATATAATTAGCCATTGTTTTTCTATTTGCTTCCTTTAATGTGCAATAGGGGGAAATACAATAAAATGTCAAGGACTCAATTAAACAGATGGTTCTCTGCTGCTTATTTTTCTCCACTGTATTGTTTGCGTCAATTAAAATCAAAATGCCTTGATGGAAAGTGACTCACCGATTCCCGTAAAGTGCTTTTCTTAAGAGAGAATGAGGAGGAAGAACTTATGGCAGACCAAAGGAAGAAGGATCATATCATGAGCTTTTATTAGGAGCATTATTATTTCTCATTAATTAATCTGAACATTGCTTTAGTGACGTCTTGGACTCATTTTACAGGAAAAAATTACCACAGATTGCCAAGTTAAATAGACAATTACAGGAAGCCCGAATTATGCCTACATTGCATTCCCTAAGGGCAGTGGGCCAAGTTCATGTCAAATCCATAATAACTAGAATATCTCCCACTAAAAACAGCTCTCGCGAATATACGTCACAAGTCATTTGTAATGTACGCAGAGGAAATATTGATCTTCCTTGAGCTTCCTTTCTCATAAACTCATAATAGTAAAAGGAGGGAGATGTAAGCAAACTTCTTCTGGCTATGCCCAGGTGGTACACCAGTTCCTTTTAAAAACCCACTAAGGCATAATTAACAAAACAAACAAGCAAGCAAGATTTATGATTTCTTTTTCAGGAATCAAAATGACAGCGATCTGAAAACACTTCATGAGCTGTTTAATCCCGACAAAATATATAATCTTTGGAGTCACATCATCACATTTGTTGCCTTGTTTTCTGGTAAGCTGCAAAGCAAAACTAAAGGGTTGATAGTACTGACCAATCTCTGGGTCATTAACCAATGTAGTTGTAGGTATGGTTTTTGTAACAAACTAAGAGCTTAAGTCAGGTTTTTGCAAAGTATTTGGCAACATGATGAGAAAGATAGATGATACCCTAGCCTTCCCTAAACTTGGCCCCCTGACCGAGTACCTACAGCATGTGATCCATCCACAAAAAATAAGTTTAACAAAGAAAGAAAAATAAGAACATAAAAATGTCCATGAACATACCAGACTGACTCTTAATCAAAGCTGAAGCTAGTTTTGCATTGATGTAGTGATTAGATTTGCTTTTACTTATATACTGACAGCAGTTACATATGCTTCCCCACTGACTTTCCTTGTGAGAAACTGACTAGGAGCATCAGAAATCAAAATCATGTTGCAGTGGGGATGCTGGAATGGCAACAACTCTGTGAATAAAATTTATCTGAACATCATGGAAATTTCAATTCCACAGGAGTAATGGATCATGGATTTTGGATGCATTCTTAGAGCTTGCTCATTTGAGAGTCTTTGACAGCAAAAACTGTTACTGTATGATGCACCATTTCACCCAATTGAAGGTTACAAAGAGGAGAGTTTTAGTAGTATATGGATTTATATCAATACTGCAGAAAAGCTTTTATTTTGGTCAACCACAATATTTATTACCAATATACAGCACACAAATTTCATTGCTTGTGATATAGTGACATTACGAACATGGGTAGATGAATTGATGGATGGAAGGATGCTGCCTGTCAGCCATAACAAAGAAGCTCAAAATTGTTGCTTTCTTATTACATTGAGAAAATTGGGCTTCCAAAGCTTGGACTGATCCAGAACTGAAAAATATCACAAGCAAAAGCAACATGGTGTCTTTGTTTCACTCTTAGCAGCAAACAGGGCACACTAGTTAAAGTAGTTTCCAGGGAATTCTTTGCTCAAACCTCCAGCAATGTAAAACACCCTTTTGAAAACCTGCATGGTGCTATTATATAAATAATAGCACTATACAACTAATCAAATGTTCAACTAAAGAAACAACTTTTTCCTAAGATTAAGTCAGAGTAGAGCCTCTTCTCTCCTTTCAACAGAATAACAGAGTTGAAAGGGTCCTTGTAGGTCTTCTAGTCTAACCCCCTACTCAAGCAGGAACCCTATACCGTTTCAAGCAAATTGTTGTCCAAGCTTTTCTTAAAAACTTCCAGAATTGGTGCTCACAGAACTTCTAGAGGCAAGTTGTTCCACTGATTAATTGTTGTGACTTTTCTTCTTTTCACCATCACCATTTCCAACAGCCAACTTAGATTCTTTATCTTCCTTATTTCACATTTATTAGGGCCAGCAACTGTAAGCTGAATGTGAAGAAACAGGGATTAAAGAGATGGAATGAATTCTGTGGTGTCATCTGGATCATCTACCCAAATCCTTACTATTATGTTGGAGCTTTAGATATTAAGCATAAAAATATATGGCAAAACAAAGAATGTAGGTTTCTATTTATGTGTCAGATTATTTCTTTGGAAAATCCTTCTTGAAAATATGTTGCCCAGAAAAGAAGATGCTCATTAGCAAGACAGCTGCCAAGAATAGCAAATCTTCTAGATGAGATTTTCTTTCAAAATTCCTCTCCATTCTTTTGGCTCACTGACTGGGCAATGTGCAAGATGCTTTCAGGGGGGAATAATACAAATCTTTACATACATGTGTCATTTTACATACCTGAAAAAACCAGTGAGGAATCTTCTGTTTCCCTGTAGCAAGAGATATGAAGCAATACAATGAAGATGCTGATTGGTGCACACCTTTCCCAAAGACCAAGAAGCACATTGTCACCAGTCTTTCTAATCAATTTGTTTCTCCAACTGGTTGGGTATTCAACAAGTTTCTATTGTCCTTTCCTGCCGCAATCTCAGACTTCCGCCAATTGCTTTAAAACTGTGTACTGCTTATTATAGTCAAGTAATCTGGCCCTGGAAAGCAAAAGACACTTAAGTGAGTTGTCAGGTTCCAAACAGCATGCTACAAGGCACGTTTCATGGTCATGTTTAGATTATTTGGCCATTTCAATTCTTCATAGAGCTTCCCCTTCCTCTCTACTCATGTCCCCACCTCAAAAATCTTATTGAGTAACATTGATTATCTTTCTTTCAATTGTGCTCATCATTAATTTATGTTATCATTCAGTAGATCTGATAGAAAAATCCAGGTTCTGTTGAATAATTTCTAACTTTAGTTTCTATTTAGGTTCTCCTAGTATTCCTGTATTTATCACATTTCTACACCACTCATGTCACTTAAGTGTCTATTACCTTTATGCTCCCAACATTCAAATGTGCCCTGGTGGATCCTATGACTAATGGACTATTCCACTTGGAGTCTGACACTGGGGGATGCAACCTATTGAAAAAAGCACTGATTCTTCCAACCCAAGGCCCTTCCTTTGTGTTAAATTGAAACATTTGGGTATTTAGGCCCTCTTTTTGTGTTAGCCACAGCATAATGGGCATTGGGATCTTAGACTTAAATATGATGAACTTCTAGATCCTAAGGTAGAACGACATCCCTGTAGACCTTTCCCAATAATTCAGTGGAGAATAAGAATTCTAAAATAACAGGGGAAAAAGTATTCCAAATCTTTTGTCTTCAAGCCACTTCCTATTCTTTGCCTTTGCCTTCTGGAATGAGTTACCCCCAGAGATCTGGGTCATCCCTGACTTGGGATCCTTCCACTGTGCCCTCAACAGCTCTCATGGCTGTTTGAACAAGCCGGCCTGGTCTGATACATTATTAATTTTAATGGGTTTTAACTTAAATTTTAAATTTGTCATTGTTATTATTGAATTGTCTATTTAATTTGATTTTAACTTTTTTACTGTATGTTTTTGGACTGTAAGCCGCCCTGAGTCCTATGGGAGAAGGGTGCATATAAATTCGATAATAAACTAAACTAAAAAAACCTAAACTTTTAAGGACTTTTATTTGCCACTTTCTCCCACTTCCGTTTTCCTCAGACAATCTTTCCAGAAGCTTCTGTAAAGAAGGATGTAAATAAAAAGGTCCCAATCATTACGGTAAGCCTAACTGGCAGAATGCTTCTACCATTAAAAAAAAACCTCAACATTATTTACTGAAGTATACTATACTTTTCAAGTTCTTCCTGAGAAGACAGGACAAAGTACAATTTTTAAAAATTCCTTATGCTGAGAATATCCTCTTGGCAAATTTTTTCCAGATTAATGACAGCATGAGGATAGATGCCGTCTGAAGGTAAGCTCTGCAGAGCGGAAAGAGAGTAGGGCAGCTTGGAATGGACTAGCCTTAATTACTGACTGAGCTACCATCCAAAAGGATTTTGACTGAGATTAATAAAAGCTTATTTTAAAAATGGCTACCCAACTATTGAAGGGCTGTCAGCTAGGTCTTGCTTAGGATATGTTTCACACTGAGAGTAAATTCTGCTTTTCCATGGCCGGGCCTGTTTTTTGGAACAAAATGCCACTGGAGTTGAAGTGGCATTTTATTACAGTTTAGGTGAGGATATTTCAATGCAGTCTTTTTAATGTTTAAAGTTTGTTTTTAGACTGCTAGATTGCATTGCATTTTTATTTTTATATCATCTATCAGAACCATTAAAGCAGCCTTTATGAATTACAAAAACTATCCTTATTAAGGTAAAACAATATTATAACCACCAAGGAGGATACCATTAAGACCTCACATAAATTATGAGCTTGATAGTGTTAGAAATTAAGAAGTCTGTTCTCAAGCTAGGCTACAATAAAATATAGGAAGATATTTATGGAGGAATCAGGAAATTGTTTATTGTAATACAGTCTTCTCAATTTGGTGTCAAAAGACATGCTGGCTGGTAATTATGCATTAGAGTTGGAGGGTGCAAAGATGGGAAAATAGCCTTGCACATAACAGCTTTTAGTGTTGCCTAATTGGCCTTGCTGAGTCAAATCATTGTACAAGAAAATGCTGATTTCTAAGAATGTTAAACATGCCTGCTATCTAAGATTGGACCTTGGTACCTATGAGGGCAAAGGCATGATTAGAAATAAATACAATGCTAGAGGCCTTGCAGCTGACAAAGTTTTCAGTTATAAGAGTCTAAAAAGGGAGAATAAAATAAGTACGGCTATGTAGAGAGTATTTGAGCACAGCAGAGGACATGTCCTAGGGGGCTTAATAGAAGCTATTTATCTGCAAGAATCTTCCGCCCCCTTCCATTAAAAACAGCCTCTGCTGAATCAGCAATCTTTTCATTCATCCAAAAAGCTTGTTTTTTAAAAAAATCATAAGCCATTGTGGCATGAGTCAGAATAAATCAGGGCAGAATGTACTTGAGGTTACAGTAGTATCCTTTTTGACATAAATCAAATTAGGACCTGCAGCTAGTTTACTATAATTTCTTCATTTGTAACCCACATTTGTTCTAACATTCAAGACAGCATATTCAGACCATTCCCCCAATTTTATTCTTAAAGCAACAACTTTGTAGGTTAAACTGAGAAAGACTGATGGCTCCAAAATTATCCAGTGCGCTTCCATGTAAGGGGGTGGACATGAATCCAATGGTTGAAATCTTTCAAGATGGCAATTGTACTAATTTTTTTCTGTTTCCTATGTCTTAAGAGTGCTGTACAACATATTCATAAAGGCTCAGAAAAACATTCTCCCCAGGAAGAAACTGTTAAATGGTGATAGGAAACAATTATTTGTTTTTTTTCCCTAACGGCATTGTTAACGCATTGCTGCTTTTTAATAACAGTCTACAGCTATTGGAGACGAAAGTGTTGGATTTTTAAAACCATTATTGTTCCCCATTGTCTGAACTCTGGAATGACTGTGAATGAATCATCCCTGGTCTATTTGTCCATTCATTACCCAGAGGGAAGTAGCAATCTCATATCTCTATATTTTGTTCACAGTGAGTTGACACGTAATCAAAATAGAGGATGCTTAAACACTTCAAAGGCAACACTTTCCATAAAAGGGACGCCGCCCAAAGTACTTCTGTTATTTTTGGTATGCACAGTATCCAAATATAACCAAATAATGACAAATATTGGAAAGGATGTAGAAGCTAATAAGAGAAAAATGAAATTTTCTGCTTGTTTTTTTTTTTAATAAAATCAATTAGGTTGTTAACTGTTACATTGTTAACTAAGGTTAGATTGTTTCCAGATCATCATATTTTGCACATCTCCAGTAATAGCATCTGTTATTGGTATATGATGCTTAGTTGGGGTCATTTAAAGATGAAAAAATAAGCTTAGTCTTAAAGTGCACCTGTGCCAGCAGCAGTGAAATGCAAGCTATTTCTCTCTTCCTGGAAATTAAATATCTAAGAAGATGAAATTAATGCAAAGTTTATCTTGAGAAATGAAAGCAGATTTGGCAGGTATTTACAGTACTTATTATCTATTTCATTAGGGTTATGGCTAGTTTGCTAATTTGCTTGCTTGTCAATGAGTTATTATCAATACTGGCCTATGTAGCTGCCTGGAATATTTATGAGTTGGGCAGCGATATAAATTTGTTTAATAAACACTCAACACTACAATCAAATGTATATAATTTTCTAAGCTTTGTATATTATATGATAATTAAAAAAAAGAAGGTAGTTCGCAGTAATCAATACACGGCAGACTGATCTGCAAATGTCCCATGGAACTGACAGGATTTTACTTCTGCAAAATATAATTAGGACAGCAATATAAATGAGGGAGTATTTGGCACAGCCTGAGTATTTAAAGAAAGATGAGGCCTCAGTGTTAAGAAGTGGGAGGCACAAGAAGTAGTCCTTTCTTAGGATTTGTATTATGGTCTGCATTTTGACATATGAAATGTTCATCTGTTAAAGCTACTTCTTGGTGTGTGACATCTGCATGTAGATTCCTGCAGAGATCTTAAAAAATTAAAACCTCCTATCTGGTTCCATCATGGCAGAGTCTGAGATTTATTAAGCTAATAATATCCCAGATTTCTCATAAAGGCAACAGAAGAAATACTCATTTTTATAGCTTTGGATAAGCCCCTTGCTTGGTTCATGATTTAGCTAAGTAATAAAATTCTTTCTGAAATTTATTTGAAGGGGGAAAAAGCAGATTTTACATGCATTCAGTAGCTGGTTTCCAAGTTTAATCCCTTTCATTATAGTTACCTAAACTTTAAGGATTTTGCCAATCTGATTGTCATCTATTTAACCTTCAGGGGGTGTCACGGTGGGAAAAACCTTCACATGCCTGTCTTTAAAGATTTTTGTGATTTTTGTGTGTACAATATTTCCTGACATTGCTCATTTTTAGGCTTTAAGACATTTTTTTAAAAATGGGATCACCTCAGTCTCGTTTCTCACCTCAGGGTAAATAAGCCTGTCTTCATTTCTGAAATAAGGAGGAAATAAAGAGGTACAGGGTGCATCAAAGTTACTATTCAAAGAAATCTATCCTTTGCCAAGGCTATTAACTTTCTTAAAGTCTGGTAGTTGATTAGGTTTTTAAATTTAGAAACCTCCCACAAGAAGAGCTGTCTAAGAACATTATTCAAATAAGTGGAAAAACATCTGAGAACATCAGAAAAAGGAAACAACTACCTATACAACATCTTCCACCAAAATGGATACTTATACAACTTTATCAAAAAGTGCATAACCACTAAACCCATTACAGCACCAACTGCATAAGCTACAAAAAGCACAACACTGCCATACATCAGAAACATATCAGAAACAACCACCACAATATTACAACCGTATAGCATCACCATAGTACACAAATCAAGTAAACATTCCAAAACATCGTAATTAAAACCAAAAGATTGAGTAGTGCGAGTCATCTATAACATAGTGTAAAGACGGTAACAGTCACTAGGTAGGATAGACAGGCAGAAGAGTAGCAGAATGCACCCATGAATACCAATTAGCAGTCAAAAGACACAACGAATACTCCTTAATGTCACAGCACGTGGACAGATTCAATCATAATTTCAAGTAGGAAATTGTCAGCATCCTAGACAAGGTAAATTCAGAAATGGGAGGACATTTCTGAAAGAGGGAAGATAAACAACATCTATACACCATTGAAAAGAGGCAGTAAAAAGACTAAAGAGGAAATGAAAAGATCAGACCACTTTGTCAGCAGTCAATACTCTAATAAACAGCGGTTAATACCAGGATTAATACCAGAAAACAATCAAGTGGTAAACAACACCCTGATAAAGAAACTACCAAGGAGAAAACAACACTTCCACCAACAGGGCAAGCTACTATATATAACAGATAGAAAATCCCACTTCCTTCTAGCACTGAAGATGTTACCTAGTTGGGTAACCAAATATTTGCAAGTAAACAATTAGGCACAGAGATCACCAAGGTCTCCACATTTAGAAATCTAAATAAACAAATTGCTCTACTCTGTCAGAAGTATCATTCTTACAATCCAGATTTTGAAAACCTTTCTAAGAAGTGAAAAAATAACATGCATGTTATTGAAAAAAATCCAGTGTGGAATTAGCTGACAGACTTAGGCTAACTGGGGATGATGAGCTAATGGTTAAATATGTTTGGAGAGACTTGAGTTAGGGAAGTTGGTTTAGAATATTCTATTTTAAAGCATTTATCAAATTTATCTGATGATTATTGGGATAAATTTAAGAACTTTTGCATGCAACTAAGCTTTTATTGAGTAATGGTCTGGTAAGGATTTGCAGATCCTCATCCAGTGCCCCTCTCTGATCAGCTATCTTTTTCTTACCAATAACTCCTATGAAGATATTCACATATCCACTTGTAAAGAGCAGGTCTGTTAAAGATTTTTTAAAAATAATTTTTATGATAAAATTCTGCTGCCTGATTTAAAATAATGTTTAGTTTTGGTGATTAACATTTGGGGAGATGTTAAATGAGTTGTTTGCTCTGCATTGTGCCATTTTTATATTTTTCTAAAAATACAGGCTGCAATTGATACTACTACTAATATCATATTTACCATTACAATTGGTTTACCAGTGACTGAATTCCTTCAATTATTTAAGTTAAAGTTAAAATTAAAGTCTCAATCAGCTTTTAACAAAACTGTTCTCACTAAAACACATTTTCACAAAATCATATCTATTCATGAAATAACTGTTTTAATTAGCATTAGTTGCAATTTTAAAAGCCTGGTTGGTTCATGTATAAAAATAATTGGCAAAAGAGTGAAGAATATCTTCTTTGCGTGGGCTTATCTTTCCACCTGATCTTTGGACATTCAACAGAAGTCTAGAAAAGGCAGTAACCATGGTTTGCTGGGATTTGGACTCTCACAGGACAGGTGGTAAAGGAGTAAAGGAATTTATGGAAAGGGAGACCCCTTGCGGCAGCAGTGGGGGATGTATTTGCTACCAAAGTACCATGGGTCACAAACATTTAAGATTAATTGGTCAAGAGACAGACATTCTCACTAGTAAAAACCCAACTTTTTCTGTAATGCTTTGCTTTAAAACTGCCGCATGTTCTAGTCTACAAAAGGTGGTATAATAACAACATGGGTCAAAAATTAACCATAAACTACTCATTTTCTTCAATCTGACACCATGTAGATAATAAAGATAAAGATTTCTCAGTTGTGTCCAACACTGGGGTAGGGGGCAGTGCTCAACTCCATTTTTTTTGCCAAGGGAGCCAGGGTTGTCTGAAGACATTTCAGCATAACTATATGCCAAGGTGCATGGAACACTGTTACCTTCCCACCAAAGTGATACCTATTTGTCTACTTGCATCTACATGCTTTCAGCCTGCTACGTAGGCAGGAGCTGTGGCAAGGAATGGGAACTCACCCTGTAGTGCAGCTGACAAGCTCAGACTCTTTAGCCACTGAGCCATCATGCGCTGTATGTTGATACTACTACTCAATCAGTATGTTGAATAGAGATTTAGGGAACTGTAGTCTGAGCAGATTCATGCCAAGTACCATGTTGGGAAAGGTTACGGTAGATTATAAACCCCAGGATGAGGCCATCTTGTGGGGTCTGATTGTAGAATTATTTCTGCAGTGTGGTTTAGTAGGTCCCCGGGGAATAAGCTAGGTTACAATCATTTTGGGCTAAAATGGGTGAAGAATTATGTACTCTGGTCTTAATATTATCCTCTAGCCCAGGGCTGTCAAACTCATGGCTGGTAGGTTGGATGCGTCACATGTTGGCGATGTCCATGCCCAGTTTAGAAAAGGGAGGGAAAGTCCCGATATGCCAGGTGATGCTGTCATGACAATGTGTGTTTGACACACCTGCTCTAGCCAATAAAAATGACAAAGGAGCTGATGGGTTCATCTCAGTAAGTCTCTAAGGGAAGTCAAGTAAATTGTTTAGGGGATTCAACCTGAACTGCTCAACTTTCCATATTAGTTATAATAGTTATTAAAATACAGTGACAGAGTATTCAACTAATTATCAAAAATCTCATATTTAAATTTAAAGTCAGTCATAAAGTTCACTGAACTACTCACTCCTTTCATCCTAACCTACCCCACAAAATGAAACCAAAAGAAGAAGAAGAAGAGAGGGATGGAGGGAAAATGACATTGGGTGACATGATTCAGTTTCTAAGATTTGGGGAGACATTCTGTTATGGTGAAACCAGCTTGGATAGTATTTGCATCAGAAACTATAAGACTGAATTGGCAACTATTTCTGAAGGACTATGCAATAGCGTCTCTCCATAAGGTAAAAGAAAGCAAACATATCATGGTGAGGTGATGGCAGTGGACCCTGCCTCTGAAACAGTAGTAGCTTCCTACTTTGCCAGCCTGGATTCATTACTTTCTCTTGACTTTTTATTCACCTGAGTTTTGATGCAACTCCATCCAAAGAAAAGTTACAAAAAGAATACATTTGAAAATCAGATTATTCCTAGAAGAAAATATTGGAGAAATCTAAAGAAGCCAGCATGGGCATACGTAGAGCTTTCTAAAATGCTGATGAGGGCACAGAACATACCTAGGACATGGAAGGGGGCAGATATTACCAGAGAAGAATCTAAGTTTCTCCAGAAACTGTAGAAACTGGGTCAAGAAGGCTAAATCTCAGAAGAATACAGGGTTTGCAAGAGATATCAACAGCCACAAAAAGGGTTATTTGAATGTACTGGTAACAAAAAGAAAGCCAGAGATGGTATTGGTCCATTGTAAGAAAAAAAGGGAATTGGAAATGAGTGATTGCCTTAATTTGTATCATGTGTCTGTCTTTTCTCAAAAAGAACCTAGAGCTGGTCATTGTTTTTCCATGAGGAAAGGAGATCTGCAGCTTAGGGCAGACAAGGAGAGAACAAGTGAGAATTTAGCTAATTTAAACAAATTTGGATCTCCAGGGCCAAATGAGTTGCAACCTACAGAACTGGAGGAACTAACTAGTAGAGGTGATCATCACAAAACCACTCTTTGAAAATGTTGAAAACTTCTGAAGAATTGGTAAGGAAACTGGAGGAGAGCAGATACCCTTAAATTCACCTCTCCCCCAAGAAAAAAAAGGGAAGGGAAAGAAAAAGAGGTGTCTGGAAATTACAATCTTATCAGCTTAACATCTGTACTAGGCAAGGTCTTCAAACGGTGTGATATTAGCAAGTCAAAGTTAACAGCAACCAGCATGGGTTTGTCACAAACAAATCCTAAGATAAGACTAATCTTATCTCCTTCTTTGATACTTACTAGGATTAACATATCCGAGGAATGCCATTAATATAGTGTACACAGGGGTCAACAAAAACCCTTGACAAAATTCCTTATGACTTCCTTCTCAGTAATATGAATTAGATAAATCAGTTGTTAGATGGATTCACAGTTGGTTCAGTGACTATACCCAAAGACTGCTCTTTACTGATTCCATTTTGAGTACGGTACCTCAGGGCTCTATCCACGAGGAAGTTGAGGGGATATTAGTACAGGGGCAGATGACACAAAGCTGCAAGGGGTAGCTAATGGCTGAGGGGAAAGAAAAAGACATGAAAGAATCTAGGTATACATGGAAAATGCTAAAAAAAGAATGGAATTTAACTGGGAAAAATATACAGTTCTGCATCTGGTACAAAAAATAAAAGGAAAAAATATATAGAATGTAGGCAATCTGGTTTAGCAATAATACACAGAGAAAGTCCCAGTAGTATTATGGTCAGAAGTTGAAAATGAACTAGCAACGTGGTGCAGCTGCTCAATGCTATCTTGAGTCACAAGAGCACAGAGTCAGGATCATGGGAAGTTACTCTATTATTAAATGATTAAGCCTAATTTGGAATACTATATACAGTCCTGGACATAATAATTAAAAATATAAACTGGAGTGAAGAAACAGGAGAAGAGGGCTACCAAGATGGTGAGATTCTGTAACGTGCTAATGTGAAACAGTTAAGAACCCAGCTATGCTTATCCTACAGAAGAGATTATTAAGGAAAACTACAATAGTCTTCAAAAGATCTGAAGAACTGTTACATAGATTTATTTCCTATCAGAATCACCAGATGACAAGTCAGGGAGCTATTTTCAGTCTAGTTATTAGAAGGAACATCCTTAATGAATGGACTACTAGCCAGTAGAATAGAAACCACAAAATGGTTTTTGTAGTCAACACAAAATGGTGACTTTTCCTTTCCTGGAGATCTTCAAGCAGAAGCCAGATGGTCACTTGTTAGAGCAGTGGTTCTCAAGCTTCCTAATACTGCGACCCCTTTAATACATTTCATCATGTTGTGATGACCCCCAACCTGTGGGTGGGGCTTAGAGGCATGTGACTGGGTGGGCATGGCCAACCCACTGTCAGTCACATCAAAGGGAGGCAATGGAGGGGGTGGCTTCTGAGCTTTCCCCCTCACACCTGCTGGAGAACACTTCTTTTTCTTTTTCTTTTTCTTTTTCTTTTTCTTTTTCTTTTTCTTTTTCTTTTTCTTTTTCTTTTTCTTTTTTCTTTTTCTTTTTTCTTTTTCTTTTTCTGCTCTACATCATTGGTTCTCAACCTGTGGGTCGGAATCCCTTTGGGGGTCGAACGACCCTTTCCCAGGGGTCGCCTAAGACCATCAGAAAACACATATTTCAATACAAATACAGATGTATTTGAAAATAATTTTATGGTTGGGGGTCACCACAACAAGAGGAACTGTATTGAAGGGTCGTGGCATTAGGAAGGTTGAGAATCACTGCTATACATCATTTCATTCAAATCTCCAGATTGTCAAGGTCATTTTGACAGTTAATCCAGCCTCCAGTTCTAACAATTACTACTTCCTTCACCTAATCCTTGAACAAAGAACTGAATGACACTCAATCCAAAGAAGAAAACGCTGAACTGTAACCCCCACTCGGCTTGGTGATAATTAATTAATTGCTGACTTGTTGAGCACAGATCTCTAGCAACTTTCTCTTGTGTGCTTAATGGCTTAATTACCTTTATGCCAAAATGTCCAAGGGGCAATGAAAATAAAACAATTAGAAGCAATAAAACTGTTACTAAATCTCCAACCCCTCCCTCAAGGAAAACAGGAATCAAAAACACAGTTGAGTCTTCCCCATTCTGTTTCCTTACAAATGTTTGGGTCTTTCAACACAAGTAATTCCTAACTTTTGGGCAAATTTGGAATGAAACCACATGTTTCGAGGGGTTTCAGAGTAGAGAGAGCAGTTAAGGGGTAGGGATAAGGCTTCTCATGACCTTAGAAGGTGACTTACATTATATTGAAAGTCAGCATTATGGGCAGATGGGATACAAATCTACACTCCTTTTGCCAAAAGACAAAGTGAACCAAAACTGGATGAACAGAGGAGAAGTTAATATTAATATTAAGTGACTTGATTTGCATAGCAGAGGTTGTTGGTCCTTTGCTGGAAATTCAGCATGTTCTGAATTTTTTAAGCATTTATTCAAAACTTTGAGCTATAAAAGAGACAC
>JANHFR010002884.1:15004-35634 GCA_032468015.1 Mimophis mahfalensis | reverse complement strand
ATTATTATTATTATTATTATTATTATTATTATTATTATTATTACGGTCATAGACCAGAGATCAAGGCAACAAAACACGCAACAGGTATGCAACCAAATTCTGATACAAAATAACAACAATGGCCAAAATTGATATAGGGTCCATTCTATCGGCCATGCAGTCTGTCAGTTATAAAAATTTGAACCCATACATGTGGACTGTGGTACACCTGCTGGAGGACAAGGACTGGCTAGGCAGGAAGATGTGCCCAGCTGAGACATTCCTTGCTCTCCAGTGGGCACGAGGGAAGGAAGCCTCCCCCCACACACGCTGGAGGACAGTAAAGAACGTCTCAGCTGGGTGCTTCTTTCAGCCCAGTTGAGCTGTTCCTTGGTCTCCTCCAGTGGGCACGGTGGGGGGGAGGCTTCCTCCCCTTGCACCTGCTGGAGGAGAGCAAGGAACGTCTTGGCTGGACTGAAAGAAGCGCCCAGCCGAGACGTTCCTTGCCTCGTGCCCACTTCAGCCCGCCCACCTGGACTGCCCTCTGCTTGAGCCCTCTCAGCACTAGTGGCCACAGGAGCTGTGCAGCTGTTCCCTCCTGCGACCCTCCACTGCCCAGCTGAGCAGGACAGGACAGCCACTGCTGCCACCCCTCTTCATGCCTGGCTGCCGGGGAGGAGAAGCGAGCAATGGTGGAGGCAGCAGCTGCTGCTTCTGCTGCTGGGCTCGGTATGGGTTGCCACCATCGCTTGCTTCTCCTCCCCGGTGGCCAGGCACACAGAGGGGCAGTGGTGGCAGCCACCAAGCCCAGCAGCAGCAGCAGATGCCGCCACTGCTCCTTCCACACCTGGAGGCCGGGTGGTGGCTGCTGCTGCTGGGCTCAGTGTGGGTCGACGCCACCACCAACACTCACTTCCCCTCCCTGGTGGCTGGGCATGCAGAGGTGTGGCAGTGGTGGCAGAGACCCACACCAAGCCCAGCAACAGCGGGGGAAAAGCTCTGCCAGGGAGTCTGCCGCAGAGCCTCGTTTTGGGTTTTTTTTAAATTTTTTCTCCTCCTTACGAGTCACACCTCGTGGCAGTGTCAGCGACAGGAACAACAAGCCTGGTCCATGCTTCCGGTGTGGCCTGAGTGCGTGCTTGCATGAGGCGCGCACTCCAGTCCTCCTTTTAAACTCTCCCTGTTTTTTTTCCCCCTCTCCTCTCCTCAGGCTCCCAACCGCTGTCCTTTCACCGAGCGGGAGAATTCCAGAGTGGGAGGAGGAGGAATCGATAGCATGTTTAAAGTTTAAATGGAGCGGTGTCTCGGTTCCTAAGACCATCAGAAATATGTGTTTTCCGATGGTCTTAGGTGACCCCTGTGAAAAGGTCAGGCAACCCCCAAAAGGGGTCACGACCCACAGGTTGAGAGTTGCTGTGTTAGAGGCTTCTTTGTGAAACTTTTACTCAATGTGGCATTGGACTGGCTGACTTCAAATAACTCTCCCAAGTTTGTGATTGTAAAATATTATGATTCTGTAAGATGATAGAGAGGAAGTTTAGTCATAGGACAACAACCATCTGTATCTGTTGAAAAGGTTCATTTCTGTTTTGTGTAAAGTTCTGTTGACTACGGGACTTTTAATGCATAGTCAAGAGCGCTATATTTAGAAACTTATTTTAGCTTGCCCAGTTTTAAGAGATCTCTGACACTGAAGGACTTTTTGCCGAGAACTTTACTGCAAACCAATAAATAAATTGGGTTTTTAAGCCAAACAGTGGAAATATAAAGCAACTCACCAGGAATCTCTTTTATATTTTGAGGAATATAACATATTGTTGGCTTGGTGCTGTGATTGAGAAGCATATCCATCATCATCATCATCATCATCATCATCATCATCATCATCACTACACAAGTAGTTAGACTTTGTATTTCTGTTGGCGTGATGTTATTAGCTTATTTAATTTTTGTTTTGTTCTGGGGAACTCTGAGTGGGTGAGAGCATCATAATGGCCAAAATCAAAGGAATGCTGACACTGTGTTTAAAAAGGTTGATTGATTTATATTAGCCCTATCATATCTGGTCAGCAAATGATGGTAGGAAATGATGCATACTGTCAGATGTTTGTAGCTTAGATATGATATGCCTGGTATATTAATATTGGATAAGGACAAAGGCTTTCCAAGCTAGAACTAAGCAAAAGGAAAAATGAAATCAAGCCTTTTCACTGAATTACTCCAGAGAAAGGAAAAAGAAATCCAGATTTTCTCAATGGCAGTCTTAATTCCCTTCTTTGTTAATAGCTGCACTGCTACTAGGTGTCCCATGGGAAGAGTTTCTTCTGAATGTTTCTAGAAGGATTTCACTGAAGCATGGAAAGAAAGACGGACTGGAGATCACCTGATGTTATGCAGTGGAAAACAAGACACCAAGACATTTCTTGGTAGCTTCATAAATAAATAAATAAATGCAAAAATACATTACAAAATACATTAATATTTTACCAGTGAGAAGTTCTCCAAACTTCTGTTCTATGAAATAATTTCTGAAATAAATGTTCTTCCACCAAATCCAGGGAGAACTGATGAAGTTTAGGAGAATTGTTGTTCCTATACTATTCCTGTCTACTGGTAATTCTTATCCAGAAGTTTCTACACCTAACTTTATTCGGCCAAACTTACATCCTGAAGGAAACTATAAATAAAATATCCTCATTTAATAGTGACCAGCATGCTGAGCATTCCATCTATTGAATTCATTTCTCCTTCTTTTGGAAAAATGGCCTTCTTAAGATTGATCAACTTGATATGGTTTATTTGGGAAGCTAAGAATTATGTTCAGGCTCTTTTTTCTCTCCCAAGTCAAGCTATTTACTGGTTCAGTGCCAATATTTCTGTTTTTGCCACTTAATATTCTATTTCTTTTTCCAGAAAAAATAATCAGGAAAAGTTAAGAACTCAGTCAAAATTGACACTTTTTCATATTTGAATGAGAATATAAATCCACAGTATTCCTGGCATGTCTATTCAGAGATCGTAATTACTGAGTTCTTTCCATTTATTCCCAGTTCACTAAGTAGCTGTTGTACTATAGTAGAGCAAGATTAGTTGCCTCTTTGATGGATGAGTAGGAATGTATTCCTTGATCCTTTATTGGCTGCATGGAATAGGATTTTTAGTTTTCATACAATCATTGGAAAAATAAAAGTTTCTGCTTGGAACCCAAAAGACTGGTGACCAGCATAAGATTAGGGATCAAAGTATTAACATCCCATTCTTTCTCAACCTTCTCAAGAAAATTGGAAGAGGCTGCTCTTGAATCTGGCTTCAGAGAAACCAAATGCTAACCAATAAAGATGGCCCAAACAGATAAAGTAACAAAGCAATATTTTATCCTTGTCATGCTGTAAAAATCCCAGTGAATTTATGGCTTAATCACCAGGCAAAATTGATACTTTTCAACTAATCAAACCATGATGTAAATTCTTGTCAGTGGTAGTTAATGGATTTGTATCACTGCTGACTCTTGCTTTCTATCATTTTCCTGGTCCAGGAATAGGCAAAGACACAATAAAATGATAGCCAATTCTATTCCCTCCCCCATCACTTTGGCCTTGGGCCCTGGCTCATTTTTTAAACCAGCAATTATTTCTAAATTGATATTGAAGAATTGTCCATTTGACCCCATTCTTTGCTTTCTGTTTGTCACTGAATTGGCTTTTACGGTCTCATCTTGAAGTGTTTCTTTTCAGCTAAAGCAAGAAATTAGAACACTGTTTCAATATGGAAAACCCACAGCTGCATGTGGTAAACATAAGGTAGCTGTCAGTTATGATATAGAAAAAGTCTTGGCACCTAACCTGGGGGTGTAGGGCGGGGAGCATAGAGTAGAAAGAGCAAGATGCCGTTTTAGCCTTGGTAGGTCAGCAATGTTCTCTGAATAGGATCTTTAGTTGCTTACTTTAGAACAGGATTTGGCTTATGGAACTACAGGGAGGTCAACTAATTAAATGATATAGCAGTTCAATTTGTTTTTATATTGTTTCGTGATACATAATGTCTTTTCCCTAAAAGGAAGAGAGAGTTTCTTAAACAAACTGGATGCTTTCTTATTACCAATGTTTTTTGGGAGATTTTTCCATGACTGAAGTATTAATGATGCATCTTTAGCCTTCCCCCTCAATTAGGAGCATGGGCAGATTGAATTATATGCTACTTCCTTTGAATTAAATTGAAACTATATGTATATACACTCAGCCTCTGTGGTCTCTTATTCAATGAATTCCATTGTAAAGTCCCCAGTATAGCATAAGCCTCAATAAAACTCATAAAAATATTGGCTCACAAGACCGGTTGTAATGAATGAGAGCTCTGTCTTTTAATTTTTGCTTGAAAGTCAGGTATATGGCTTGGAATGCCAACTTTTAACACAATTTGTTAAAAAGACTGGGACCAAGGAAACCTGGTCATGGCATGTTAATGAAATATTTTTTTCTTCTTCTTTACAGCCAACAGGGGCATTGTGAGCTTCATATATGCATGGTAAATAATTATGAGTCCTTAAATAAGGTAGCATATTAAAATGTTTGATGCTAAGAAATGGAAAGGAATAGCAAGGAAATAACAATACCTCCAGATCCCTTGATTAATAGCAATAAGATAGCCTAGAAATGCTGTCCACTGCCTATTCAGAGAGTGCCAGCTGTGGTGTTTTGTGCCTACGAAATCTTAAAATATTCTGGAGCAATCCAGTTTTGACACTTCAGATTGGCCTGAAGTGCTATTTCCTTAGGACATGTTGCAAAGGAAAACTGGAGAAGTATGGAAAGCCAAGCTATGCATAAAACTGTGTTGAATAAATATGGCCACCGTAGTGCTACAGTATTATTTGATTACATGTAAAAGCAAATCAACTTTGGAAGTAACTTTCAGTTACTTGGCAGGAAACTTATGGTTCAAAAGAAGTGACCACCACAGTAAGCTAATTATTTCCTTCTAATGTGCTATGTTGAACATGGATTTATGAATGTAAGAAAAAACCTGCTGGATCAAAATAGGGGCCCATTTAGTCCTGTGCCATGATTCTTACAATGGTTAGACAGGTGCTTTTAGAAAATAGGGCCTGAAGACAAGAGACTGGCTATTGCCCTCCTACCATTATGTATTTCTTAATTGGAAGTATTATTTAGCTATTTGGAAAATAGTTGCTGACCTATCTTGGTATTATGCTTTTTCTTTAGAGGAGGCCCACATGGTTTAGTCTGACAAATTTTTTAGCCCGCAATGTGGATGCATTGGTTTTCCAATAAGCCTTAACAATTTTGGGATCTGGAGGTTTCAAACCCGAACTTTAAATTTAGTATAAGATATTTTTGCCAAAGCTACTTTAGAGTTTATTGATGTTTCTGTACTGTGATTTTAGAACCATTTTAGATATATCACTCACATTTTAAACATTCTGCTTTTATCTTGAATCTCCAGCAGAAGTTTTATTGGATGATCACCATTTCTAAGGCGATGAGATGAAATACGTATTTCCATGCACGGTATTCATAATTGTTTCTAATAAAAAGGGAGAGATGAGACTGTGGATCCACTACAGTTCTATTGCAAGATCAATTACGTTTTACTTATTCATCTGCTTGCCTGCTTCTTTGTTTATGCCCAGCAATGTAGCAGTGCCAACTCCAACTTTTGTTGATCTCAGGAAATTAAGCAGGGCAGGATATGGTTAGTGTTTAGAAATATACTAAGGCTGTAACCTGAACTGGGAAATTAACAAACCCAGAATCTCTGGAAATGTCATTGCTAAACCATTTTGATGTTATTGCTAAAAACTCTTACCTGGATGGTCATGAAGTCACTAGGCATGAAGCTCAACTTGAATGAAACTTTATTTCTCATTGTGCCCTTAAGCCTTTTCCACCACAGTCAACCCCTCCCAAAATGACCTCAGCCAGCTGAAATGGTGATCTAAGTGCTCTGGAGGTACAGCAAGGGTATTGGAGAGAAAGAAATAGTGCTCTCATTTGCAGAAGAGGAGGATCATGCTACACTCAGTTCATATGCAACCTGAATATCCCCTTAAGGCTGGCTTTTGAGAGGAAGAATTGAGGGCTACAATCAAAAACAAATGGTGGGAAACCCTTATGCCGTGAACAGCATATATCCAAGGGTTATATAGATTTTCTCTGTCAGGGGTTTAAGTGGTAATACCCCTCACTGATATCAATGGAGCATTTAAAAAAAATCTAAGCATAAAAAAAATCTACAATTGGAACAACATACGCTTCCAATGAAATAACTAAGACTAGAAACTAAAAGAGAGTAGCTCAATAACATGTCTGTATTGTTCGGTTTAAACCATAATCTACTGAATTTAGTACAGAGTGCCAAGAGGGCATGCTCCAGCTTTCTCTTCACCAGTACAGTGATGGCAAAATGCTCCATCAGGCAAAAGGATGCAGCTGAAAGAAGAAAATTTTAGTGCATTGGCTATGCAGCCACATAAGCAGCTCTTGTCAAATTAAGTAGCACCGCTGCCGCACCCTTGGTTGTGAAATGTACCCTTAGAAGGTTGATTGAAACAATGTGCCCCTTGAAGTGGTAACTTCAAAACAACTTAGTTGTTCAAAATGGATTGCAATGCTATGTTGTAATTTGTAGTTCTCTACCATTCCAGAACATAGCCTTCAGCTTTCCATTCCATTAGTTTCATTGCCTTCCTGTCTTCTTAACCCACACCCTTACATATTTTACCTATCAGCATTTTCAATATTTTGTAAAATCGTCAGTTTAAATCACTTCACTAAAATGATACATTTGAATTTCTCCAATTAGAGAAAACTCCACATAGGATGCCTGGCTTATGCAAGTTGGAAGTGGACAAAATAACAGCATTTTCCAAGGAAGACTTTAATATCTTTCATCATGAGTTCAGACATTAGGAATATTTAACTTAAACACCCTACAGTATATAAAATGGGAGGATTACTGGATTCTTTATCATACGGACAAAGAGTGCAAAGGTTTGTGCGGTATTTTCTTTAATTGGTATAGAGTGTGATGATGATGATGATGATGCATTAATAGAACCTAAGAAAAGAGTTAACTGGATCCTTCCTTATTTGGAAGAGAAGTAGAAAGTTAAGGAAATTTAGAGATAAGGGTGTATCTGCTTCATCCATCACCAGTAGGAATTGCTCCCTATTCCCTGAGTGCAGGAGTGGATGCTGGTAACGTATGCCCAGCCCATTGTGTAAGTACCTTACACCTTTATTTTCCAGTTTCAATTCAAAACTGTTGTTTCCCAACTTAAGTTGTTTTAAGCCCTTTGGAGTGGATGCTGTCTGACACTTAGTTCTGTTGTAGTTGCAAACCTAACTCTTGCTGGCTGCAATCCATGGCAGGTTGCCTCCACACCAGCTGCTAATCCCACCCATATGCAGCCCTTTTGTCATGGACTGTTATATCTTTTCTGGCTGGCAGGTGCTGTTTTGTATTTTAAGATAATGTTTTTAAGAGTTGCTTGATAATGAGATAGGTGGCATATATAACAGTAAATAAAGAAATAATTTGGTGTCGATCCAAATGTGGTTGTTAAGTTATGAGCTATCCTCAGTCCTAAAAGCCCATGCTCTATTCAGGCCATATGTCTCCCAGTAAGCATCCTTTCCATTTTTATCCTGGCTGGCTGAGCACGTTGCCTTACTTTCTCACCTTCTGCTCCGATGTCTGCAAAGCTTCCCTTCCCTTGATTTTCAAAAACCTCTTTTAAAATTGCAAATAGGAACACTGACACTTTGTTGATATGAAGCTGAATTATCAGGTCTTCCTTTTCAGAAAGTTTCCATGGACCTTTCAACCAATGTAGGAATGAAAGGACAATCTGTTCCCTGTTCTTTTCCATCAGCCCAATGATGGCGCCATATGTTAGAGAAGGAAAGAAAGAAAAAAGCAAGGTTCTCTGTTAATGACAAAGGAGACAGATAAGCAGAGGATGTGATGGTGTTCATATGTGCAAACCCCTGGAGAAGCAAAGCAAAGGCACAGCTCTGGTGAGGAGGAATCCAGGAAAAGGCAGGCACTGGAGACTAGTCTATCCAGAGACAGCCAAGGTCACCTTCTCTGCAAGATGGGACAGGCAAGTAGCAAGGGAACCGACAATCAGGTTTTGTGGTGTGTGTGTGTGTACAAGTCCAAAATGAACCCAAGTCTGGCTCTGTCACCAACCTGCTGCAATCCAGACTGGAATTTCTGAAGTTTAAGAAAGCAATGTGCTTGCTTTGAAATTGCCCTGAGAAGAGAAAGACAGACAAATGAGGCAAGCAAGAGAGATTGTCATTATTTATAAAAGAAGAAGAAAAAACACAAGACACCTAAGTGGCTTTTACAACAAACTGAATTATTATTCTATCACACAATTTCATGTCTCTAAAGCAACATATGAACTTGCATGCGTTGCTTATATAATGTTCAGTGCATGTGTAAAATTAATACGGGTTTCACTGTACAACGCATTCCCTTTGGATATATCAGCTGTCAAATATTCAAGCAGGCAAGAAGTGGGTGGATACTTTGGGTAAAACGTATTTATGTTGACAAGCTGAGAGCATCAAATTAGTTACAGGCTTGCAGCCTTTTTCAGTCTTAGAAAACATCAAAATAGGAGACAGGATGCAAATTGGGAAACTTGACATTAGACAATAGCACCCAATTGGTTCTCTGAGCTGACCTTCCAGACTACACAGTATTATTGAGCGCTTCTTCCTAGGCTGTTTCAAATCATCAAGACTAAAATAATCCAGTGTACCAATCTATATCCATCCAAACTGAACATTATATCTTCCTCAGGAAAAAAAGAGCTTTGCTAATTTGCTCATTTTGTTGCTAACTTAGATTTGTGTTATTTGTGAAGTGTTCCTGAATAATTTTCTTCCTTCTGGCTAATTTCTAACTTTTGCCTTTTGCCTTCTTTGGGGAGCTTAGCATCAAGGTTCATCTTCAGACTGCTTCCTGGTTTGATCTTCAATTCTGGTTTATTTATCATCCCTGGTTGAACTTAGATTGGTGCTCATGGACCAGGTCTTAAATGTTGAAAACTCTGAGGTTCCATATCTACTGGATGACCTGCAGGGATCTGAATTGATCTAAGATTTTATTAGTTATTGTCATTCTCATAAATTACTCTGATCATTATAGCATTAACTCTTACAAAACCAGAGGTTTCAATGTGAGACTGTTTACTCTGAATGGGTAGTATATCTGCAGTGTATGTTTAAGAGCAATTTCTCCTTTACAAAGAATAAGACTTTGTGAGGAAATTATGTTTGACAGGATTTTCAGCACTCCCATCAGAGTATAATTCTCAGGATTCTTGGGGGAAAACCACAACATGGACTAATTTCAAAGTGTATGTATGTATGTATATATTTCACAGTGTGTAAGTATGCATATATTGGCTTAAAGCAAGGCCATCAGTTTAATGGGACTTACTCAAGAAATTAATTTTGGATTGGCTTTGTGTTGAGAAGTCTGCTACACCTAATTCCAGATGAATGTAAAAGAATTCCCCATAAAACCTTTCAATCAAATGATTTTTATAGGAGCAAATATCAGAGGGATGATTATGATTATTAATTTGCCCTAGCTATCCATTTATAGTTTTATTTTTAAATAGAAAGGATTGGGAAGATTAGGGTATGTACAGTTTTTATACTTTTTTCTCTATTGAAATTGTTAAAACTAGGCCTGGTCTTTGTTTCCTTCTGTCATGTTTTTGCTTTTTCATGTGATAGAACAATCAGAAAGAAATGTGTTGCTCTTTAGTTTGCTATTTTTCAGGTTAGCAAATCTACTTAGTCTCCAAAACAGTTTTTCCCCAGAGCAAATAGGATCATCTGAAGAAAAGGTACTTTTACTTAAGACTAACATCAGTAAGACAATGGGTAACTTTTTTCTCTCTCTCCCTCTCCCCCCCTCTGTTGATTATCAAGTCAGTTTCTCTATAAGGCACACAGAAGGAATTATTTTGTTCTTTGCTTTGGGCAATGAAATGTCTTGTGTTTGCCCTGTAAACAGACATTTCACCATCTAACATAATGCATAATTTGCATAATTATTATAGCTGACTTGGAGCTATTGTTTTTTTAAAATTTTTCAATAAAGGTAAAAGCCAAGAAAGATTTCAAAAAATATGATAGTAATTCCACAAAGTAATATCTTCCCCTTCTTTACCCAAACTAAAAAGATCTGATAAAGTTCATTGCATTCTTTGCTACTGTCACACATTTCTCTGTTTCTTCAATGAGCAATTATGCAAAAATGACTCTGAGCCAAAGATGTAGATGATTTAGCCAGTGAGTTGCATGTGCACCAGCTCTTGTGCTTGGTCTCCCAACCAATTTAATTAGACCCTCCAAAGGTCAAAGTTTGGCTAATGAATCCTTGGCACCTGAGGTATCACTTTTGCTAATGAGCAATAATAAAAAGCAGTTAGTTGTCAAACGCAATCCAAACTCTGGCATCATTTCATGGCAACTGCTTAATAAGGGCCCTGTTTGAGATCAAATTCCTGCTTGTTCAGCTAAAGCCTTCAGTTTGCAAGCTCAGGGCTGCATGATGGGAATATCAGGTGGTGTAATATGGAAATATTTTTTTGCAATATTGTGCAATTACTTAATTCATTTAACTGAGTGAATCTAATCACTCTGCCAACTGTTTCAAAAAAATAAACCATGACACCAAGCACTCTGCCCTCTCTCAACCAAAATACTTGGATTACTCAAAACGGTATCATTTTTCCTGGGATGGAGCTATTAACAGTTGCTTTGGGGATTTCAAAGAGCCCTAGATAATGTTACCAGCAGAGATTGCTTTGATATATGCCTCTTGTTTGTAGCATGCTATAGTGATGATAAATACCATAGCCAAGTTCAAAATAAATACCACTGATTGTAAGAACATGGAAGATAGATTGTTGAAAGCAAGCATACTTTTGTCTCCTTCAAGCAACAAGACAAGCTAAATCCCGTACTTGTTAAATAATTACCATAAACCAGTCATTTGTTAAATAAATCAGCCATTTGTCCAGAATGGTATAAGGCACGGGTGTCAAACTCGATCATGTCACGGGCCGGATTGTGATGTATCAAGATATTTTTGCCTTTGGGGAGCCAGGGTGGGTGTGGCCTGCATGTGATGGATCTGGCCCATGGGCCGCCAGTTTGACAGGCCTGGTATAGGGTCTTCTGCTTTTCCATGGGGTTGGACTAAAAGATCTCCAAAGTTCCTTCCAACTCTATTATTCTGTTAATTAGGTGTAATTCTGTCAGGGGAAGAAATCCTTAATTGTTATGATGTCATATATAGAGTATGTTATCATTCTGATTGCAACATTGTGCTCTGCTATGGATGCCGCTGTACACAATTTAGGAGAGTATGTTCCATTGATTTAATTGATTTAATCTCCCAGAGCTGCAAACAGAAATTCTCATACAATATGGAATTTTTCTATATTCCTTAAACAAAAAAGGCAAGAAAATTCATTGCATATTGTCAGCATGAGTAAAGAGATCATCTACCAATGGTTTCAAAGAATAATTGGTTCTATCTAAAGTACAGTAACGTGGAAATAATGACCCATCTAGTTGATGAACCACATCCCCTACTCTCCTATTTCTCTTCAGATTATAAAACAATATTTTGCCCCGTTACATTTTTTCTAACCCTCTATTCCAACATGAGCATGAATCATGCGAAAGCTATTATGGAGATTTTACAAACTAAAATCACAATATTTTTTGCCCTGGAAGTGACTTTTTTTGAAGAGCATCCAGATTCCTTCCATTTTTTTGTTCAACATTTTTGGCTGCAGGAATGTTCCTTAGATATTGCCAGCTTATGGAAAAAGCTGTAGAAGGAATGACCATATTGCAACATATTTTCTCTAAAGGGGGCTGGATTGTGACCTTAGAGTTCAATAGAGTTTTGAGGGAGAATACAATCTCCCAGTTTACTATTCAATTTATCTTAATAATGGAGCTAAAAATGGTGAAGCAAATTGGGTCCAAAGAGCCATTCCCATGACCACCCTCAGCAGCTGTGCAGATTCATTAGGATATACATTGTTTTATTGTTCTGCTTCAATTTCTTTCTTTGCTTTTAGCTAAGTTATAGAAAGTACACCTGGTGGAAATCTATAGTATCAGTTGAACACCTGGCCCTATTATACAGTATAAGCTGCCATGTTTATAAATGCTCTCCAATAATTCCTTTCATAGCAACTTGTTCAGGTTTTAATTCATTGAAAATAATATTTCCTTAGGGTTTCATCATTCTAATATATACATTGGGGTTTAACTTCAAATAAACATATAATTAATTTGATGTGATAATTTTTAAAAATTGAAAAAGAATTAAATAAAAGCATATAAAAATCTTCAAAAATTGGAAGCACTGGTTTAGATCAACGTATCTTTACTCAGTGCTATTGCAAAAGGTAGGCTTAGGTATAACACCAAACTGGTAATGCTTTTATTTTATATTAAGAGTTTACTTTTCTGCCCAATCTCTACTGAATGTCTCAAAGACACTTTATTTATAGCTTGATCTACTGATCAAAACTTTTCTTTAATTCAACCTTGATTTAATTAGACTGTGGCCTCCACCCTTATTATTTTTAAAGCCAATGAAAATCTGACTTTTTCATCAGGCATTGGGTTAAAATGAACAATGAGCCTCTCATATATTACATACTAGATTTTACATACTAGATGAATGTTTTATTTTGAGACATAAGTAATTGTTTTTCGCAGATGAAAGGAAATATACATGTCACAGGATAATGTTTCAGGATCCAATCTGACTTGGTCACTTGGACCAGAGGTTTATTTTTTGCAAGCTTCTGGACTCATGCTGGAACCCATCTTCAAGGAACTTCTCTCTCTCCTAAATAGTTGTTTTTTGTTACTTTGGTTGCTATTGTTTTTAATGTTACATACCATCCAGAGTTTTCCGGAGCTAGGTAGCCTTCTCAGTTTAAACAAATAAACTAGGTTAACAGTAGCTGATATTAAGGGCAGGGGTGGATAACCTATTCTCCTGGAGCCATAGAAGTGAAAATTATGATTACAGAGAGTCTGTGTTCACATGACTGGCTTACCCATAGTAAATTGATTTGACCTGATTTGATTTTTTTTTCTTTTTAGGGGGTAGAGGCTGCATTACATTTTAGACAATAAACTGACCACAAAAGCTGGATTTGTATAACAATATTTGATTGGAAAATTTGTGGCTTAGTATATCATAGGTATCAAGAGGTAAACTTTATAATGTATTTAGCTTTATTTGACTTAACACTTTATGAAATTTAAAGTTAAAAGTTAAACCAATCTATACCACTGAAATACCAAGTATGGCACTTAACTTTAGTCCATTTCTGCAGCTGAGCCAAAGCTACTAATGGATCAATAAATAAAAACAAAAATTGAGATATAATGATTGAAAATAGCTTATATTTTAAAATCAACAAATACAATCAGAACATAAAAGGAATAAAATTAAATGATGCAGTGGGGACGTACATAAAATGCATTTTCAGCTGACCTTCATCAATCACACTCAGTGGGATCACAAAACACCACAACCTGTTGCCTGTTTGAAAAGTTGGCTTTTCAGTCCCTTTCTAAAGTGGAATTGGAGCAGTTTATAGGATGCAGGGGGCGGGGGAAGGATCACTGTTCCTTGCTGGAAACAAAGCAGCATCTAAAATGTTTTTTGTTGTAAAGCCGAGATGAATTTGTTTTGAGATTTTTAGATTTGGGGAAATAATTTAATCTTAATTTTTTATCTCCTGCGTATTATGAATCTTTGTACCAGAGGAAGCTGTTTGTTGGCCAAAATGTAGTAACAGTTAACCCTAAAAGAACAGTAATACGTATGAGAACTGTGTCAGCTGGCAATAATTATTCCCTTTATAAGAACAGTAAATATTATTTTGGGGGAAATCCTTCTTGGCATGGTATGTCTAACTTCAGAGATAATTTTGTTTGTGTTTCAGAATGTATCTTCTGGATTGAGAGAAATGAATGATCATTTTATTATAAATTATAGACCATTTTATTATAAATTATAGATAAATCCTGTTTTTAGAATTGGGTATAAACTTCAGCCTTTATATCCAATTCTAAAAAAATTTCTAGGTATAGACTGAATATTTCTCAATGAGACTGAAAAAACCCTTCCATGTTCACCTGAATGCTCTCTTTAGCACCATTGTTCAGTTAGGTGGGCCTCTACATTACCTATTAACAGGACACAATAATTCTCTATTTGCCCTCTAAGGATTGCCACTTAAAAAGCTGCATTATGGCTCCATCTCCTGGCCTCTAAAAACAAGGGAATATTTTTCACATGTTCAGAGCAGGTACTGTACAAGGAAGATCTGGATAAGGGAGGCATGTTTATGAAAAGCATTTTACCATTAAGAGTTCAATCTAAAAAAGCAGGAGAAGGTGAAAATGTTTCTCTGACAATGGGATATTTTTTCTGAATGACACCACTAGAAAAAGAAGACCATTTTGCTGATAATCTTTGCACAAAAGAGCTGGTGTTTTGCTAGGTTGAGAAAATTGTGATGGATATAAAATGATCACTAGCTTGCTCTGGATCTGTACTATAGCTCATAGAAGTCCCAATGTGGAGAAAAATAGGAAACGAAAGTGATGGGTGGTACATGTCCATACCCTTAATGCAATCCATCAAGGCATCTGCAAACGAACATCAATATTGGAAAGCGTTTTAGGAAACCCAATCCAGATAACCACCTACCAACATTTAAAGGAACTCCACTGGGAGTTTTTTTTATTTATTTTCTTTCAAAGTAGCCAGTTGGGTGGATTTTTTTGTATGTTTAATGTTAGATTTATTTGACGTTCGGGTCATTTTTTCTTTTCTTTTTTTTGTACATAACTTTTTTGTTATTGTTGGATGTATGTTTTTCTGCTTTTCCTGTTTTGCATTTTATTCTTGTTGATAAAATATAGTAAATATTTTTTTAAAACAAAGGAGCTCCAATGAACAGTCAAATTGCAATTGTGGATTTTCTACAAATCCAAAGGTTTGAGTTTGGACAATTTTGGCATTTGGAAGGCTATGGCATTCAAGCCTACTAACGAGGCAACTGATGAGAAGGGTGAGAAGAATTTTGGTTCAAATTTCTTTACATCTTCTTATCATGAAATGGGCCTCCTATTGTGAATAGCAATAGGAATGGCACTTAGACTTATACACTTCTTCACAGTGCTTTACAGCACTCTCTAAGTGGTTTACAGAGTCACCATGTACCCCCAACAATCTGGGCCCTCATTTTACAGATCTCAGAAGGATGGAAATCTGAGTCAACCTTGCCCCAGTCAGGATCGAAGGAATCGAACTCCTTGTTGGATTCCTTCGATACTGGCCATGTGAGAAGAGTTCGCCTGCAATACTGCCTTCTAACCACTGTGCCTGCCACTCACAAATAATTATAACTTCATAGGAAACCGTTTTTTTTCATTCATTCCCCAAGAACATCGTCTTATCTGTATTGCCCAATGCATGACACACACACAAAAAAGGACGCTTACTTAGACTCCTCTGTGTAAGAAAATTTTCAAATGAATATATTCATATAATCATTAGATGACAGCAAAGGGGCACAGAAGATTGTCATGCAGTGGTCATCCAGATTTGTGCAGCCCACATGAATAAGTGTTCCAAGTGCTACTTGAAGACTGTCAGTAAAAATCAGGTTTTAGCTGAGAACCGTTAGATTTAAATCTAAATTAGAATTCAGTTCTATTCAGTGAAAACTTAATCAAGTTTGGACCTTCTTTTCCTACTTTAGAAATAAGGGCACACAATTATGTAACAATATTATGTAGCATTTATACCTGTAAATGGATTGTGCACCATTTGGACTAAATGATACATAGTCCGTCCACTCTGCTTTTCATTTTGTAGTCCTTTAACCACAACCTGAACAAATATTTCCCCTTTTAAGTGTTTGTATGTGTATATAAATAATATCGGTATGAGATAGAGAACAAGACTTTATGTAGCTGATAGCGTGGACTTTGCTTCATAAAAGCTGGTGCTGAATAAAATGGTAACCTTAAAAGAAAAACCAGATTGTCATTGTTGCTATGAATTTGGACAGCTTTTCCTCTGACTTTATTACACACGGCACTGTTCCAGTCTGCCCAGCAGGTGGTAATATTTGTCAAAATGTATTTCAAAACCATCCCGTAGCTGCCATGAGCAGCAAGTCTTATTCAACACCCCCAAAACCAATGCTGGCAAGTGTTCGTTCTCATTTAATTAAAATGACACCCAAAGTATTGGTCAAAGGATTGATGAATGTTTATTCTGTCAATTAAAACAAAAGCTAATTTTTATTAGGTTCATCCAGTATATTATGAGAAATAAACATTAACAGTTGCAATGATTTTAGTGTGAAATAGAGCTGCCTTACCTGGCCATATCACCTGGGTGTCTGCAGCCCAGATATAGGAAACCTAGGAAGGAGTGCCAAGTAATGTGCCAACTCAGACTTCCCGTAAAGCAGGGGTGTCTAAAAATTTGAGAATTTAGCAATGTGATAAACTTATTTTGCTTCCAAACAGACACAATTATTGTAAAGAAACAAAAAATAAGCTTAGAGTGTTGTTTTTTTTAAAATGTGGGGGTGGATGATGATATTATCAGAAGAAAGATGAGAAGACTGCAAAGAACCATGTTATTGCAATGATCATTGGGTGTCTCCTTCGCAGGAGACTGGGACACCAAACAATGGGAAAGCAACATTTTTTAACAGAATATGAAGGCTACAAGGCAGAAATCCAAGGGATCTGGTTTGCTGTCCAGTCTGAAAAAGTTGGACAGGTCCTTGTCTTTCTCTGTGTGTGTTTGAGTCAGTCAGTTGACTTCTAGCAACTTCCTGTACAAGTGCCTTCAGTTTTCTTGGCATGATTTTCTAAGTTGTTTGCAGTCGCCTTCATCCTAGGGTTGAGAGAATGTGTCTAACCCAACATTACCCAGCTGGTTTTGTGCCTAAGGTAGTATAGAACTTAGGTTTTCTGGGTTTCTAGCTTGATGCCCTAACCATTTTGCATACCAAGCTGGTACTTGGGGTTATTTCTATTGCTAGGCAAAATGGCTCTTTCAGGAGTTTAGCAGAGCCAGGGAAGTTCATTGTTAAAGGAGATTGAATGATTAGGTGATCAGCTGAGGAAGGATGGATCTTTGAGGTTTTTTAAAGTTGCAATTCCCTTGCTTAAAGATGCCCTTGAATTATACTGTTTGCTGATGGAGAGGCTACTATTCTTTGGTTCAGGCAAGAAGATTGTCTGGAGGCAAGAAGGGTTAATTTGGGTCTGATAGATTAGGCAAAGTGATTAACTGAGTGTAACCCTAGTCATATCCAAAAGACAAAGATGAAAAGCATACACCCTGCATGTTTTGTTAGATTTTTCTCCACTATAGTGGGGAGTTTGGCTCCTTTTTATTATTATAATTTGTAAAACAAAGAGGATCGCATTTTTATCAGGGATGAGCAACTGTATGCCTACACACAATGATATAACCATGAAATCTCCTAGTTGCCCAGCCAACTCTCTAAATTTGTGTGGAGGTGAAATCCTTTTTACAAAGCAATTTACAAATTATAAAGCTGATATTCTGAAAAGAAAGAAATATTAGCAGTATACTTATTTCAAGAATGTTTTGTGAGCCCACAAACTGTTTACCAAAATGGTAAAATACTTTCTGGGAACCTTTCTGAAAATAGGATTCTCATACACACAATAGCTCCCATCTTATAAATAGACAAGTCTCCTATAGCAACTTTTTCCCCTCCAAATCAATCTGTCCCACAATCCCCAAATGTTGCATAGCAGAGGTGAAATGTGCAGAAGACATTAAAGGAATGATTCTGCAGTTCACTGGGAATGTTTAGTCTTTCTCAATCAAGTATCAACCAAGTGTTTTGGTGTGCAATTTCCATCACATATAGTACTGCCACTGGCCGTGCTGAGACCCAACATGATGTAGTTCTAAAATGCTGGACTAGAAACAGGTAGACCTACGTTCTGGTTCTTGTTTAGGCCTGGAAGCCAGCTGGGTAACCTTGGACAGGAGTCCTCTCCATTTTAAATCTAACTAAAACCATGTAAGAGAAACACTAAGAAGAATTTCCATGGCTCATTATAGATCTAATTGAGAGAACATCAGGTTGGGAGAGACTAATATACAACATAATGTGCAGACTGCAATCTGGTAATCCCAATCCTATTCTGTTTCTATAACTATTTCAAAGATGCATGGCAAACAGCAATGCAGTCACACATGCTAGAGCATCCTTCAGCTCCAGGCCTTCAACCTTCTGTGGTCACGGTAGAGACAAAAAAATAATAATAATATCTACATCTGATCCTTGTCATTAGCTCCATCCAATCCACCTTTGTTTATATTTAGCTTACCTTAGAAACACCCAGAATTGCCCTTATTTTAGATTTACCTCTTTATACATACTATTATGGACTTGAATTTGTCCCTGAGTGTATAAAAGTTGAACTGCAATCCAATTCAAGATTATTACAGGAAGGAATCAAACAGTTTATTGATACATGTTTGCCATTTTAGGGGCATTACCTAAATCAGAATGTGAATTTAAGTAACCATAACAAAACATAAAGGAAACTCAATCAAAGCAGTATTATATAATGATAGTAAATGACACGAGGAATAAAACGAGGCAATACAATGTGAATAAAAAGAATCACCAGCTCCATAAAGAATTCCAATTCCTACACTGCAGTTTTCAAGTCCTCCTCCAGCTTTGTTCTCTCAAACACATTCAAACTTTCTGAGTTATTCTAACTTTAGCAAATCAGCTACTAAAAGCTCCCATTTGAATGTAAAAAAAAAAGTGCTCAAAATCTTCCATTTCCAGAAAGGAGCAAAGAAAGAAGTGGGAAATGAAAGGGAAAGCTCACTGGAATCAAAAAGAAAGAAAGATGAAATTGACAAAATGCGAGGTGTAAATTAAGTAATGAGACTGTCAAAGTAGTGTTTGATCTGGCAACACTTGGGAGGCGGGACTTGGAGGGGCAGCAGGTGAACATGTGATACACCTTCAGCATGAGTCTGAACTCGCTAGAGTCATTTGGTTGTCTGTAGCGATTTTTTCCGTGAAAAAGTTTTTTCTAGTGCGTTCTAAAATTCAACGCTTCCCTGATCATTCTGAGTGTCAACCGATGATCTGAATGCACAAGATCCCGGATTCTGTTGACATTTTCATCAGTTCTTGAAGATGAAGGCCTTCTGCTGTGTGGTTCATCTTCAATCCACTCTCTTCCTTCTGAAAATGCCTTGGGCCCTTGACAAAACACTTCTCCATGGGCTTGCTGAAGTTTTGCGAAAGTTTCCGTTGCACTGTGCACAAGTCTGGAGCAAAACCTGATAGCACACAGTTGCTCGAAATGATGTCACTCATTTTTTAGAACGTACTGTAAAAAACTGTTTCACGGAAAAAATTGCTACGGACAACCAAATGACTAGCAAGTTCAAACTCATACTGAAGGCATATCACATATTCACCTGCCGCCCCTCCAAGTCCTGCCTCCCAAGTGTTGCCAGATCAAACTCTACATTGCTGGTCTCATTACTTAATTTACACACCTCATATAGTGAGTGAACCCATTTCTGTAATACAAACAGAATTAGACCAGAGGTGGACCCTGGAATTTTTGCTCCTTCTACACCTATCTTAGCTTTACAATTTACTACCATCTTCCATTGGAATGCAAGTCACATTGAGATTCCTTTTTTCTCTCAAAACTAACTAGAAAGGTTATGTTTTCACTACCTGCTGTGCAGCTTGATGGCTTTCCTTCACTTCTTTTATCGTTTCACTAGATGCACTATTCAGCAAAAGCAATTTGTACAAGAGGCAAATGTTAGAGGCATCCTCCATTTCAATCCAAGATGGCCACCAATCTTGTTTCTTAGCAAAATGATTTCTTATGCCTGGAAAGTTTGGATTAATAACTGTACCACCACCAACAAAAACTCTACAAAGTATTGATTCCCCTTCCTCTTTTTATCCTTTCCGAAACCCTGTTTTTATTAACTGAAAGTGTCTTGGTGGCTCAGTAGAAAATACAATGAATCTCATATTTGAATCTTGACTTCCCTATGCAACATTTATTATCTACTAGCTGATTACCTGACATTGCCAGGGTATCCCTTTTCCCTTTTCCCTTTTCCCTTTTCCTTTTTCCCTTTCCCCTTTTCCTTTTTCCCTTTTCCCTTCCCTTCCCTTCCTGACTTCTTTCCTATCTCTTTATCTCCCTCCCTCTCTTCTCATCTCCTTCTCCCTTCTGCCTGCTCTCCCTCCCTCCCTCCTTTTTCCTCCCTCCTTCTCTCCCTTATTTCCTTCTTTCCTTCTTCCTTCCTTCTTTCCTCCCTCCCTCCTCTCTCCCTCTCTCTTTCCTTGCTCCCTTCCTTCTCCATCTCTCCTTCCTTATCTCCCCCCACTGATTTTTCTTTCCTCCTGATCCTTCCTTCCTTCCTTCCTTCCTTCCTTCCTTCCTTCCTTCCTTCCTTCCTTCCTTCCTTCCTTCCTTCCT